>JAAAWM010011660.1:0-94232 GCA_036873465.1 Thinopyrum obtusiflorum
GTGGGAGAGGCTCGGGGATGGCTGTGGACACGGCTATGGCGACGGCGAGCTCGGGCGAGGTTCGGCCATGGATACGGGAGGCGAGAGAGAGAGCAGAGGGAGGAATGAGAGGCTGGATCAATCGGGACGGCACCGAGGAGGAGATCCGTGGCGTTGCGCTGTCCCGTGGACGCAGGCAGGCAGCTGGTGGCGCGGCGCTCTCGCCGTGCGCGCGCGTCGGCCACACGCCCAGCCGACTGGCGCCAGGAGGACGACGGCGCTGGTGGGCTGGCCCAGCTAGCCGCACAGTGCTGGGCCGCTGGTAGGTTTCTCTCTCTCTCTCTCTTCTATTTCTTTTCTCTTTTCTGTTTATTTCTTTCTCTTTTGTTTTAGTTTAGGCACTAAAACATTTTTGATAACTTTGAAACTTTTTTGTGGGCTCACTCTGGAATATTCCAGAAGCCCTCTGCAAGTTTCAAAATATTTGGAGCTTTTAAAATATATATATTATTTAAATAGCCCCAATTCAAATATGGTCTGATTTAATTCAATGCCCAGTTTGGTCCTGCAAAAATGTGCACTATTTATGGTTAGGGTTTTCACCTTTTTCCCTAAATCATGAACATTTTTGAAGGGCATTTCAGGTTCATTGAAACCAATTTTGGTTGAACCTAGTAATTCAAAGGGGTGCTAGGGTTTGTTGAATCCCCATTTCAAGTTTAGATAAAATTTAAACATGATGCAACATGCAGATCTAACCCAAGTGCATTACTGAACTAGGGTTGTGACAACCATCAGGCTCCAAGCTGCCGGTCGAGACGCCCCCGACGGGCGGCATTGGCGGCGAGCGCTCTTCACACCCTTCCGGCGGAAAGAGTCGTACTCACTCCACCGGAAGCCAAGACCCGCGTGTTGCTACATCATGAGGCGGTGTTGCGGTCCACAAGGTAGCTGCGGCTACGTCCAAGGACGATCCCGTGGGGTCCAAGAGTGACAGAGTTGTGGGACGCGCGTCGAGGCCATCGCAAGATGGACATGAGTCGCTTCCCCGCGATGGGCTCGACCCTGGCCAATGGCCAGGCAAGGAGCATGTGCACCGTTCTCATGGTACACATGGCCTGCCATCGTGCCAAACCGCTGGCGAGCATCGGCCGCGATAGCAGGATAGATATGGAGCTCCTTCTGACTCACGCAGAAGTCGAGCCACCTCTCGGTCCTTGCGCCCAGTCATGCCCATGACCCCAGCAGAAGCACTAGCGCAGGTGGAGCTGCCGCTGAAATTCCCTCCGGCTCTGAAGAAGATGGATAAGTGGCGTGCCACCATCTAGATCCTCGTCGGTTTCGCCAACGACGATGGGCCGTGTGTCTAGCGGGGCCCTCTCAATGGCAGCTAACAGCGCCAATGCAGGGGCTGACGGGCAGACCGTGGGTGCTGCACCAACGATGCAGTCCCCTCCCCGGCAAGTACGGCAGAGCCAGCGGGTCGACACCCATGACAGCATGTCCATGGCGTCGTCCGATCTGCAAGGCCACTAGAATCTCCACATAGACCAACACCATGTCATCAATGACTGGCGTGATAAAGATGCCCGGACCACCATCGAGCGACGCCGGGAAGCGCACCGTCAATCAAACGTGCGAGAAGGGCCAATGGTGTACGAGCCTGCATCGGGGTTCCCTCTGTGCTACCCTATAATGTGGGCTGCCCAGCGTTTACCCGTGACCTACGGCAAGTTCAATGGCCCCACTTCCGAAATTGCAAGCCTGACTTGCCGGAGAAGTACGACAGCAAGCTCAATCTGGCTGAGTTTCTTGGAATCTACACCGTCGTGGTGCAAGCTGCTGGTGGCAGAGACAAGATTCTCGCCAACTATTTTCCGTTGGTGCTCAAGTCCAATGTGAGATCTTGGTTGATGGACTTGCCAGAAAACTCCATTCTTCTTGGTCGGACTTGTGTCATGTGTTTGTTGGGACATATATTAGGGGCCATGAGCCTCCGGGAAAGCCTAGCAACCTCCACTTGATTCCACAGAAGGATGGTGAACCCCTTCGCAAGTATGTCCAGAGGTTTAGTCGAGTGCACCACAACATCCCCAACATGCACCATGCTGCTGCGGTTGCGTCGTTCCACCGAACGTCCGCAATCGCAGGATGCGAGCTGAGCTGAACATCGAGCAGGTGAGCACCATCAATGAGTTGTACACCTTGGCGGATCAGTGTGCATGCGCTGAGGAGCGAATGAGACTTCTGGGGGAGGACACTGAAGCCGAGGTTGATTTTGAGGATGACGACGTGTCCACTCCGAAGAAGACAGGCCAGAAGTGCAATCACAAGCGCAAGGGCAAGGCTGTGATGGCAAACGAGAGCTCCGACAACTCAGATGCCGCCAAGAAGCCCAAGACTGACAGTCCCAGCAATGAGCTTGCCAGATGTGCTGATTGTCGGGAGGCTGCGGCAGGCGAGAAGGCAGATGGCTTCGGCAAGACCAAGGGGCCGTACTGCAAGATCCATCACACCAAGGGCCACAATCTCAACGATTGCCGGAAAGTAGAGCAGCTTGCCGAAAGTCAAAAGCAAGAGTACGAGAAGCGTGACAAAGAGAAAGGCCAAGACGATGCTGGTGGGTCCGGCAACAAGAACTGCGGTGGCCGTGGCGGTCGCCGCGCCAAGGGTGAAGCATGCTCCCGGCCGTGAGAAGGAGGGTGAGGACGATAGTGATGATGATGATGATGATGAGGAATCTGGAGAACATGAGTTCCAAAAGGTTGTGCATGCCATGTGCATTCACGGAGGTGCATCTTTGCACTCCTCTCACCGCCATCTCAAGCAGTGGGCGCGTGAGATCAACGCGGACTAACCAGTAGTAGAGTGGCAGAAGCCGCTCAAGTGGTCCGACAAGCCCATTGTTTTTGACACCGAGGACCACCCTGACCGCACCACTGTGGTCGGGTGTTTGCCTTTGTTGGTCTCACCAACAATTCGCAGTCTCAAGGTGATAAAATACTCGTTAACGGTGGGGCCGGCTTGAACCTGGTCAACCCTGATGTGATCAGGAGGATGCGAATCCCTGATGGAGATCTCCAAGAAACGGAATGTTTCAAGGGATCAATCCGAGGAGGACCCAGCCACTCACTTTTGGTACCGAACTGAACTACCGGACCGAGAAGGTCGTTTTCGATGTCGTCAAGATGTCGTTGCCCTACAATGGCATTCTTGGTCGCCCGACCCTGGCAAAGTTTATGGCGGCGTCCCATTACGCCTAAAATACTTTGAAGATGTCAGGCCCTATGAGCATCATCACCGTCCACTCCGACAACGACATGTAAATTTCTCATTCGCTGGAGGAACCACGTGCCAGCTCCGCGTTGGGACAGATGTCATCCAGCAAATCGACGGGATACGCCTATAATACGTCGACACGTGGCTCGGCCCAATAGCGGCCCATTCAGGTCAAAAGGCCGGCCCGTTTGACTTGGTTAAAAGGAAGTGAGCCGGCCCATGAAAAGCCTGTTAATGGTATGTTCGCATATAGCCTATTTACAGCCCACTAACTCATGACCCGTTACGGCCTTTCCGAATTAGGCCCAGTAGCGTCATCTTGGCCGTCCAATATGATTACAGCCCGTTGTAACTTTCGGCCCATGTATGGCCCATGACGTCTTTTGGTCCGTATGAGGCCCTTTGTAACTCTGGGCCCAATAAAGGCCCGTGGTGAAACTGGCCCAAAATGAACAGTGTATCGCTTTATACCCATTAACGACCCATTATTCCATTGGGCCGTTTCCAGCCCGTGTTATCTTTCGGCCTTCTAAGGGCCCCTTTATTATTGGGTTCATTTCCAGCATTCGATTACTTACGTTCTGTTACTGGTATGTTTCGCTTGTGGGCCAAATTCAGCCTGTGCTTACAGTCGGCCCGTTTATGGTCCGTTAATCCGTTGGACAGTTTTCATAGCATCATCAAATACGGCCCAATAACGACCCGTTATGCCTGTCGATAGAATTAAGCCCATAATACATATCGGCCTATTAACGACCCGTCATGCTCTGGCCATAAAATGACGATTTCCACTCTAGCCCATTTAGGGCCCATATAGCGGTCTGTTATTGGTCCACGAATAAGTACAACCCATGTTTGGCAATCGATCATACGACCCGCAGAAGGCCCGTTGATTCTACGACCCGCAGAAGGCACGTTGATTCTACGACCTGCAGAAGACCCATTACCCGTAGAAGGCCCATGGATCCTACGGCCGATGGTCACTACAGCAGGTAGCGGGACCATGGTTACAATGGTCCATATGTTGCCCATGATTATTGTGGCCTAGTTTTAAAAAATATTTTATTGTGGCCACTAGCAAACCACGGAAAAAACTACGGTGACTACATCAAACAAATAAACAAGACAATAAGGAAATAAATAAGGAAGCAACTTAAGCTAGGCTATTACTGCTATTACACATATTACATCCACTAGGCATCAAAGTTTGCCACCAGTGCAAATATAGGGAACAAAGCAACATATTGCATACACTGGGCGTCTAAATTGGCCACCAGTGCAAATAAACGCGGCATCAAAACAAGTCCATAATTGAAACAAATTTAGAAGAGCTCAAGAAATGTTATCCTGGGTATCCACCGTCCTGGCAATAAGCTTAGCAAGCTTATTAGCTTTCTCCTGTTTGGTGCTAAAATCCTCCAACACTTGTTGCACCAAAAATATGCATCTGAATTCTCCAGGGACTTCCTCAGTCCTTCGGCTTCTTGTCGCAGCACAGCTGATCGATGTCTTTCAGCTTGTAGTTGGGACTCAAGAAACCGAACTGATTTAGACAGTGAGTTCAAAGAGCTTGTGCCAGCGGTAGTGGCCAGTAACTCGAACACTACATCAAGACAGGACTTTGGGGTTGTCTCACTGTCTTAAAGATAGTTTTCCTTAGCTGTTTTGTCAGCTTTCACTACAAAATAAAAGCACATCCGTGACATTTTGGACCGAACGAATTTTTTTTCTATCATGCTTATGACACTTCTATGACGATAATTGTGACAAAATCCGGTATCATCATAGATGTGGTGGGCTCCTACTTCTATGATAAAAAATCATGACAGAAAATGGGCTTTTCGTCCTGGGCGGGTCGGAGACGCAGCTGCATGACGTTCTTTGGGCCGTCCATGACGGAAAAAAATCATGGTAGAAGTGAGGGCGAAGAAAATATCGGGGAGTTCCCGGTTACGGTGGGTGGTTGGGGCCGAGCGATGCACTGAGGGATTGCGCATTTCTCTCGTACATGTACGCGCGTGGGTGCGAGGTGTTGGGCTCTAACTGAACTCGAGCGAGGCGTTCGCTTACTGAACCCGAGCGATTGCACTGGCTACGCATTACTGAACCCGAGCGATCGATCGATCCCTGGCTGTTAACTGAACCCGATCGAGCGATTCCTTCGCTACTGCTGCTAACTGAAGCCGATCGAACCTGCTGCCTCTTGATGAACAGTGTGTGTTATTGGGGGTTGGATGAACAGTTCCCGGTGGGGGTTGGATGAACAGGACCCATGGTAGTAGAGGCCGTTGCCGCTGGATGAACAGGACCCCGATCGAGCCGGTTGGGGGTGGATGAACAGGACCCCGTGAAGGGCTGGTTGAACAGTAGCCGGTGGAGGCTGGATGAATAGGACCCCGTGGAGGGCTGGTTGAACAGTAGTCGGTGGAGGCTGGATGAACAGGAGCCCGTGGAGGCAGGAGGGAGACGTCGTGGATGAACAGTAGCAGGTGGAGGCTGGAGGAGGTCGACGGTGGATGAACAGTAGCTCGTGGAGGCTGGAGGAGGTCGACGGTGGATGAACAATAGCCCGTGGAGTCCCGTTTTGTGGTACGCCACACCCCTCGCGATCAACAGGACCCCATTTCGACCGTAAGAGGTCGAAGAGAAGTCCGTTTCCTCCGTTTTGCTGTAGGCCACACCCCTCCCGATCAACAGGATCCCGTTTCGACCGTAGGAGGTCGAAGAGAAGTCTGTTTCCTCCGTTTTGCGGTACGCCAGACCCCTCCCGATGAACAGGATCCCATTTCGACCGTAGACGGTCAAACAGACGGCCGTTTCCTCCGTTCTGTGGTACGTGAGGCCTCGTTTTGGCTGTTCCATACAAGTCGGTTGGCTCCCGATGAACATGACGCATTCCGTTGCCTCCCGATGAACACGACGCAGTTTCTCCGTTCTGACCCAGCCGGTTGGCTGCCGATGAACAGGACGCCGTCGCTGTACGCGTTCGAGACCCCACCCATATGTAGGTACGTAGCCGTATTTACTTTCTTGCAGCGTGGCTGCATGTACATGTACACGATATAGAAGGGACTGCGTGACATGCTACGTCCGCGTCTCTACTACGACACGTGCCGCTCCTTACTCGGTCACGGTTCATCGCTGCAGAGAGACCGATCGACCAGTATGTACATACACGTTCACGACCAGACAGACAATCCTATGTACTGTTCAACTGGGTGGGTCCCAGCTGTCAGGGAGGATAAGGAGGCACTTCCTTGCGTGCGAAGATATAGCTGGTGGGTCCCAACTGTCAGGGGGAAGAATCATTTTTTTTGTAATATGGACACACTTCCTTGCGTGCGAAGATGTAGCTGGTGGGTCCTAACTGTCAGTGGCAGGAATAAGGAGGCACTTCCTTCCGTGCGAAGATATACGTGGTGGGTCCCAGCTTTCAGGGGGATGAATAATTTTATTTTCGCGTAATGAGGAGGCGGTTACATGCTTGCGTCCATGGACCTGGTGCGTCCCCACTGTCAGCCTCTCCACGTACAGTCCTCTTCCGACGACTCTCGTTTGTTGACCACGTTGACCACGCCACGCCGAGCGCATCCAAGGTGGTGGACGACGGCGAGGCCCCGGACGGCAACGAGCCGGAGATGGGAAGACGCGGAAGTGGAGTCGCAGACGGAGAGGTGTATGACGGTTAACTGGTTCTGGTGCGGCGTGGTTCGGCAGTCGGTGGAGAATAACAGGAGGTGTGGAGGGGTGGAGGGATGGCCTGGCCGGCGGTGGGGTAGCGCTTCACAGCGAAGCATGCTAAGCAGAGCTGTTAGCAGCAGGAGGCGGGAGCAGGTGGTCCCGGCGGCACTGGAGGAAGAAGACGAGAGATTAAAGATGGATGCCGGTCGTTGGATGTAAATCCAACGGCTATCGATGTCAGAATCATTTGTTGACTAAGTTGACAACGACTTGCGTTGGCTTCGACCTATTGGCCCACATTTTAGCGTCAAAAAATGTGGCATATATTCAACCCATTTATTCAGTATTTACCGTCCATTTTATCTTTTTCTAGAACATACCTCTGCGTTTTCTTCCAAAAAATATATAAGATGGGCTGCGGATGTTTTAGGAAAAATAAAACCTAGGATGGGAGGTCTATAGACCGGTCGATACATGACGGCCCTCAAGAAAATACAAACCGGCATGTCGTGGGCTGCACATATTAAAAAAGAAAGCCTAGACGAGGCAGCCCACAACCCAGCTGATACTTGCTGGCCCACTGATAATAAATGATACCTGCCAGCTCCCCGGCTTCCTTGTAAATTTATCTCATTTAGTAACTACATTGAAGCACCTAAAAAAATGTAACTATGTTGACAAACCCGTGGGCCTCAACGTCAGTATAGCATTAGGAGGAAGTATTTTTTCAATGAGGCACTTGCTTGCGTACGGCCATGGACCTGGTGGGTCCCGACTGTCTGCCTCTCCACGTACAGTCATCTCCAGATTCCTCTCGTTTATTCAGCATGTTCACAACGGCACACCACGTCCAACACTTGCCAAAACTTCGTCCCTCGTTTTCTCTGTTTTTCGCACGCTCGACATTGTGTGGGCATTTTAAAAATAACATATCTTTTTGACAGTGCATCGTATGAAGATGTGCTATGCATGAATGTTGATCAACATGATGTTAACTGGCTGGTAGTTCCATTTTCGACCATGAATAAAACTTCCAACATGATGTTATCCCTGTTTGAAAAGGGCGTGTTAATATAAATGCTCTGCCTCTGAAACTTGCAGTTTCTTATCTGAAACTGAAACTTGCAGTTTCTTCTCTGAGAATCACATTGTCTGCACTTTTATATGAAACTATATTTTTTAAGTGCTAAAGATAGATCTCTAGAATTCATAAAATACTTCATATGCTCAATACTGCAAATCTGAAATTTAAAAGACATTCATATCTGAAAGTACTCTCAAAATACACAACACAAAACACAATTCATAACCTGCAAATACTGACAACCCTAAGCTCTTCCTGACAATTCACAACCTGCCCGACTATTGGGTTGGGGGGCAGTCCCCTCCTATTCCTCGGAGGCAGACAGCCGCCTCGTGAGACGAGGTGAACGGTGAGGGAGAGGATGGCGGGGAAGCTTCGTCGGGCCAACTGTTTTTCTCCTCTTGCAGTTGGGTTCGGTCAACGAAGACTCCATCGGCTCGCTCTGGCACAACACCCTCACAAACGACACCCTGTAGATGCTCGATCCTTCAATCTTTGGTGGATGCTCCATCTTGGATCGATACTCCCACCACCGTTGCCTCACGATCAGATTCGATGAATCGGTTTGCTCCATGGCCCAGAGGAGCAACTCTATGTACTCCCGCGCGACTCCCTTCGGGAGTATCGCCGCCTTTTCGCTCTGTTACAGATATTTGGGCATGGATGTCGCCGTCGCCGCTAATTGGTCCTTGTTGTCAAACGAAGACTGTATCTCCAACATCCTAGCTAGCTTCATTGGGTCGCCGTCTGCGATCCTCACGTATCGGTTGTACTCCTCCATCGATCTACTTCTCCACAACACCTTCACTCGCCGGCGGTGGTTTTTTAATGGAAGAGGAGAGGAGCGGCGCTGGTTTTGCATTAGAACGGGAGAGAAGTGGCGCTGGTTTTGGATTGGAATAGGAGAGGAGGGGCGGTGGTTTTGAAATGGAAGAGGAGAGGAGCGGCGCTGGATTTGGATTGGAACATGAGAGGAGCGGCGATGGTTTAAGAGGAGAGGAGCGGCGCTCGTCTTGGAAGTATTTTTTTGTTTTGCGTATTTTGGGTCAAAGTTTGACCACGTACAGTATTTGACAAGCAAAATGTGAATCATGTCATCAAAAATTGTATCGTTTGGTTCGTATCTGAATATACTTTCAAATTATATTATTTTTGCAACGTATAACATATTTTTTTTGTGTGAAAATCATGGTCAAATATGACCCAGAATACAAGGGAGACTAGTTAATGCGGGGTCGCTTTTTTAATTGAAGGGTAAATTGATTTTGATTTCGATCCAGTCCCAGCGCGCCGGCCCTCTCGTCCAATCCTAAATCGCTGCCGCACACTCCTCTCCCTCTTCTCCATTACAAAACCACCTCCTCTCCTCTCCATCATCTCCATTCCAAAACCACCGTCTCGCCTCTCCCTCTTCTCCATCGCAAAACCACCCCCCTCTCCTCTCCATCTTCTCCGTTGCAAAACCACTGTCTCGCCTCTCCCTCTTCCCCATCGCAAGACCACCGTCTCTCCTCCCATCTTCCAAAGCTAGCACCGGACCTCTCGGAAGGACATCTATGGAGAGGATGAAGCAGCGAATCGGGCAGATCGCGGGCGGCGACCAGGCGAAGTTAGGCAGGTTGAAGGAGATCCTTACTTTGTTTGACGAGTGGGAGATTTCGAGGACAGTGAGTGCCATGTGGCAATGTATGCGAAAGAGCGAGACGTCGGTGATGAGGGTGGCGATGTACTCCTCGGGGGCAGTCACGCCACTGTCCTTCGAGTTCATCGAGTATCTCCTCTGGGTGATGGAGCAGGCAGATTCGCCCGAGGCGAAAGTCAGGCGGAGGTGGTGGGCGTACAGGTCGAAGGTCGAACATCCAGAGGATGACGAATCGATCGAGTATGGTGTGTCGTTCGTGAGGGTGCAGTGCCTGATGATGACATGTACAAAGATAAACAAGAGATACCGACTGAAACCATCATGAAGTGTAATACACTCGACACAAGATTTCACTCGGATATCCCAATTTCACTGGACCATCGCTATTTCACTCGACCATACAAGAATTACCTCGGAGTACAGAATACCTAGAGTCACCCCAGGATGGCAACGGTTAGGCATTCACTCCGTCGTCATAAGGACCATTTAATAAGGGCGTTACCAGTAACATTCCGGACTTAACTCTCATTGAACCCATGTGTAACTGAGGGCTGTGAGGGGCCGGCGCACTCTATATAAGTCACCCCTCCCCTCTGGCACAAGGGTCCGCACCCCCTGTAACTATTCAACACTCCAATCGACAAGCCTCCGCGACACCGAGACGTAGGGCTGTTACCTCCTCCGAGAGGGGCCTGAACTCGTAAAACTGTGCGTACAACCTCGCCGTAGCTAGGACACCGCCCTCTCCTACGTACCCCTACTTCTACTGTTAGACTCGTTCCCACGACAGTTGGCGCCCACCATGGGGCAGGCGTCTGAGCGACTTCCGGTGAGGTTGCATTCTTCGATCTTCATCAACATGGTTTCCAGCGGTGGTTTGGCCCTGGGTCACGAGATCCGTCTCAGCGCGCTCACCTTCGTTGCCGACAACTCCGCCTGGCTCCAAGAAGCCCCCCTCGATGTCGAGGCTCTTCCCATTCACGGGGCAGCGCACCTCCGCGTGAGTGCCTGCGGCGTCCTCCTACGACAGCCGTCGACTCGGTATCGGTCGGCTCCCATAGCGTCTTCGCTCCCCGCTGTCCGCCGCCGCAAGCGATCCGGTCGCTCGAGGCTCCAGCGGTGGGTGAAGCATGCGGTGGCCCGTCAGTCGACCACCCCTCAAATCGCGGCGATTGAGCCCGATGAAGCTCTCTATGGGTTGTTCGATTTGCCGACTAGCCATTCAAATACGCTTTCCGAGTGTGAGAGCAATGATCCCGCGGCAGAAGTCCTCATGGTCGACTCCCAACGCAGTCCGCCCGGATTCCATCGCGGCGGCGGTGACGACAGCGGTGGCCCGTCCCGCGACCACGACGAGTATTACCCTCAAGCCCTCACTGCAGAGCAGAGGGAGGAGCTGCACCGCAGAAAAGTTTAGGCTCTCCAGACCCCCATCGTTGGGGAGACCTCCAAGGCTCGGGCTTTGGAGGCTGCGCGCTTAGCCACCCTGGCTGAGCATACGCGCCTGGATAATCTTCGGCAAGCACTTGACCACCGTGCCCGCCGGCAAATTGCAAGTCCCAGTCGATGGCGACGACAATTGTTTCCGACTGGGCCTCGAGAAGAGTGTCAGGTATACCGTACCCGATCCAGAATGTTGTAGCAGCTGCACGAATTGCAGATTCGATCCAGCCGTCCCGTTCCGAGGCTGGTAGAGGGTTACAGCAGATTCGAGCACTGCTCAGGGCGGCCGGAGAACAGAGCTCAGCTGTTTCTCAGTCGCGCAACAGGATTCACAGCAGGTCTGTTGTGGCGGACATAGTTCAGTCGGCACATAACCCAAGATCGCCTCCGCGGCGTGAAGATCGTGGTTATCGCCAGGACCAGTACCTTGGTCGAGGCCACGGGCAGTTTGATCCTCGATACCACCATGATGACCACCGCTGAGTGCCTACGCCCACTTGAGGGGCGGCTCGTACGCGCCCCGGTGATAACCCACAAGTATAGGGGATCGCAACAGTTTTCGAGGGTAGAGTATTCAACCCAAATTTATTGATTCGACACAAGGGGAGCCAAAGAATATTCTCAAGTATTAGCAGCTGAGTTGTCAATTCAACCACACCTGAAAGACTTAATATCTGTGGCAAAGTATTTAGTAGCAAAGTAGTATGGAAGTAACGGTAACGGTGGCAAAAGTAACAGTAATAGTTTCGTAGCAATTGTAACAGTAAAAGCGGAGAAGTAACGAATCAAAGATCAATATGGGAAAATGTCGTAGGCAATGGATCAATGATGGATAATTATGTCAGATGGCATTCATCATGCAACGGTTATAACATAGGGTGACACAGAACTAGCTCCAGTTCATCAATGTAATGTAGGCATGTATTCTGAATATAGTCATACGTGCTTATGGAAAAGAACTTGCATGACATCTTTTGTCCTACCCTCCCGTGGCAGCGGGGTCCTATTGGAAACTAAAGGATATTAAGGCCTCCTTTTAATAGATTACCGGACCAAAGCATTAGCACTTAGTGAATACATGAACTCCTCAAACTACGGTCATCACCGGGAGTGGTCCCGACTATTGTCACTCCGGGGTTGCCGGATCATAACACGTAGTAGGTGATTATAACTTGCAAGATAGGATCAAGAACACAAATATATTCATGAAAACATAATAGGTTCATATCTGAAATCATGGCAGTCGGGCCCTAGTGACAAGTATTAAGCATAGCAAAGTCATAGCAACATCAATCTTAGAACATAGTGGATACTAGGGATCAAACCCTAACAAAACTGACTCAATTTCATGGTAAATATCATCCAACCCATCACGGTCCAGCAAGCCTACGATGGAATTACTCACGCACGGTGATGAGCATCATGAAATTGGTGATGAAGGATGGTTGATGATGACGATGGCGACGGATTCCCCTCTCCGGAGCCCCGAACGGACTCCAGATCTGCCCTCCCGAGGAAGAACATGGCTTGGCGGCGGCTCCGTATCGTAAAACGTGATGAATCCTTCTCTCTGATTTTTTTCTCCCCGAACGTGAATATATGGAGTTGTATTTGAGGTCGGTGGAGGTCCAGGGGGCCCACAGGTCGGAGGGCGCGCCCCAGGGGGGTGGGCGTGCCCCCCAACCTTGTAGCTAGGGTGTGGCCCCCCTGCTGCTGATTCTTTCGCCAATATTTTTTATTAATTCCAAATGTTATCTTTGTTGATTTTCAGGTCATTCCGAGAACTTTTATTTCTGCATAAAAATAACACCATGGCAATTCTGCTGAAAACAGTGTCAGTCCGGGTTAGTTCCATTCAAATCATACAAGTTAGAGTCCAAAACAAGGGAAAAAGAGTTTGGAAAAGTAGATACGATGGAGACGTATCAACTCCCCCAAGCTTAACCCATTGCTTGTCCTCAAGCAATTCAGTTGACAAACTGAAAGTGATAAAGAAAAACTTATACAAACTTTGTTTGGTCTTGTTGTTGCAAATATGTAAAGCCAGCATTCAAGTTTTCAGCAAAGATTATGAACTAACCATATTCACAATAACTTTTAAGTCTTACATTTACTCGTATCAATGGCATAATCAACTAGCGAGCAATAATAATCAATCTCGGATGACAACACTTCCTTAAAACAATCATGATATGATATAACAAGATGGTATCTCGCTAGCCCTTTCTGAGACCGCAAAACATAAATGCAGAGCAACTCTGAAGATCGAGGACTGACTAGACATTGTAATTCATGGTGAAAGAGATCCAGTCACAGTCATACTCAATATAAATTAATAACAATGCATACAAATGATAGTGGTGCTCTCTAACTGGTGCTTTTTATAAGAGGATGACGACTCAGCAATAAAAATAGATAGGCCCTTCACAGAGGGAAGTAGGGATTTGCAGAGGTGCCAGAGCTCGAGTTTTGAAATAGAGATAAATAATATTTTGAGCGGTATACCTTCATTGTCAACATAACAACCAAGAGATCTCGGTATCTTCCATGCTACATACATTATAGGCGGTTCCCAAACAGAATGGTAAAATTTATACTCCCCCATCACCAACAATCACACTCCACGGCTGGTCCGAAACAACGGGTACCGTCCAACTAACAACAATCCTGGGGGAGTTTTGTTTGCAATTATTTTGATTTGATTTAAGTAATGGGACTAGGCATCCCGGTTACCAGTCATTTTCTCGTGAATGATGAGCGGAGTCCACTCATTAAGGACAGTATAACCGCACCTAAAGCGAGCCCTCACAGCGATTTGGATTCTCGGCCGTCCATTTTCGCGATCTGGGAGTTCCAGGCCATCAGATTTAATGTGAAAAAGATCTGTTTCGTAGTGGGGCTAATCTGGCCCAGCTGTCCTGTGAGCTGCTGCTCCACGAACCAAAACGGACGATTCTGGTGCATTGGGCCTTCGCGAGCCAGCAGCCCATTCGAAGGAGGGAGGCCTACGAGCTACGCGTGAGGTCCATCCACTCCCGAACCCTAATCCAGTCCCCATTAAGACCGTATCCATCGCCCTCAGCTTCGATCCATCCACCCGCCCAATCCCGATCGAGTCTACAGCAGCGGTTTGGGCGACTGCACGAACGAGCAGCGGCCGTCGCCGCAGACCGGAGTAGCTCGCCGACGCCTGGACTTGCCTCGCTGCCGTCTCGCCGCCGCCTAGACTCTCCAGGCCGCCGCTGCCTCTAGGTATTTCCTTCGTCTGCTAGGTATTCAACCCAGACTTCTCATCTCTCTCTTTTCCCATCCCCTCGCCTGCGACACAGGCTGCGTCTCCATTTCCGTCATCTCCTTCAGCTCGCATCCCATGGCGGAGCAGTCATTGCACTATAAGATTTTCGAGCGACAGCCCACCTTTCTTTATTCCAGCATGCACCCCCTTGCAGGGTTGCAGGTACATCTCGCCTGCTTCAATTTAATCATATTTGTTTATTTTCCATTGTTCAGGTTGTGGATAAAGAGAATAGGAAGTGAGAAGTGCAGGAGATGGGAGATGCAATGAGAGCACTGGAGAACAGAGCAATGTATTCAAAGCAAGACATGGACGTACTTGCCGCTTTAGAAGAGTTGCCGTCGATGAAAGTACGATCTGGGCATCTTGCCATTCTTTTAAGTTCAGTTAACCTGTACCTGTACATGCACATGAAATTTTGACTTTACTTACTACTGACATTGTTTTATTGTGTTGTATACAGTCTAGACATGTTGGAGTCTCCGTTGACCAGATTTATGAAATTTTGAAGCATTCCGCTCATCAAAAGGCAAGATCTCACATACTTTGTTTTCTCTATATTTGATAAAAGTTTCACGTGGATCGCTTCACATTTTGGGTAATATGTAGATTGTTTTGCTTATGGCATGGTGGTCCTGTGGCATCATTTTCTTAAAATATTTTCTCTCTAATATTGGTCATTTTGTGTGCAGTTACAGGAGGAAACAACAACAACAGAACAAGATGAAGAAGACAAATAACTCATCAAATCAATCACTTTCAGAGTAATCCTCTATGTCAACTTCCATATGTACCTGCATGTGCAAACTTGTATTAAATTGTTTCTAAACCTGTCATGCTGTTAGTTGTTGCAGAACTTAGAAGATTATGTTAAACGGATCGAAGACGACGATGACGATGATGAAGATTTTTATATACCAGAACAGTCAAGTGTCACGTGAAAGCTACTTGTCTCTCTGTATTGTGTTTTTTTATTTCTTTTATGTTTCTATTTCCTATGGTCTTAAGTATGAAAAGTAGAAAGATCACTGTATAACATTAGCTTGAATTTACTTGAGTCAACAAAGTGGGTATGTGTACAGACAAGTCTAGGCCCATCCCAATTTGCAGGGCTCATGATGCAAATTTTTGTTGCTAATAGGATTGCATCAATGACAATTAGTATTTCCAAGTTGTAAGATGATTGAGTAAAAACACATAGATCTATGTTGTTGCTAGCATAAGCAATTCTCAAATATGTGTTCCTGAAACATCTGCATTGCAGCTAGGATATGCTATTCTCATAAACTGCTCACCTAAAAATGAGAGCTCTCTATTGCTTAATGCAGATAAATAGATAATCTTGCTATGCATGGTTGGAGCCAATCTATTAATTTTTTATATCTGGAGGACAGTAGTGGGTAAAAATGCCAATAATGTGGATCATTATCATATGCCTCTATCGAAATTGACTTATAATAAGGTACATATTGAACTTCATTAATATTTTCTCAAATATGTAATTGTGCATACTGTTACTTATTACTACTGGAGACATGTGGCTGGCGAACCCAACGATTTCAGAAGAACTGTGGAAAGAAAGTGTTGAGCATAAAAAGGCGACCTACAATAGTGGTAATTTCTTCTTCTTATAGTGGTGATATGCTTTTTCTTTTCTTATGAACCTACTGTAGTGGTAATGCGAGGAGCATGCGTGTACAAATTATATCACTCTTTATATTGCATCTTTAGTTCAGTTCTCACATGTTTTTTTATCAGATTAACTGAAAGCTAGATGATGTTGCACCTTCAAGTGCCGGTGATTGATATGCGTCCACTGAATCAACAAAATTTCAATTGATATTGTAGCCGATGTCGTGGTAAGTCTTCACAACGCTTTCATATAATTAACTTTGTAATGTTTGACCAAGTGCAGCTCCATTTACCTTCTATGGTCGTAATTATGTTTTAGAATCATGATCCAGTTTATGAGATATTAGAAAAAAAATCATAAGTGGTTGTGTCAGAGGCCTTGGAGAGGTGCCATGTGCACGTGAAGCCTGACTACAGCGGTTGGAAATCAAGGACAACCTGACAAATAATCAGTATTAAGTTTGAGTGTGTAAAATGAAGAAGTGAAGTGTTCCACTGATAATATAAATGAAATTCAGTTATACTTGTTTAAAGACATTCTTATTATTCTACCGAATTCCACCAAAGACAGCCCATTTAGCTGACTCAATCCCTAGAGCTGCTTGTATGGTATTTAGGATATTGTTTATTTCATTTCCTAACTAAATGAAATCCTTTATTAGCACTCTTCTCAGTGAATGTGATGCACTCCATACAAGAAATGTCTAGGTGGACTAGGCCCGCCTAATTCTTCTTTGTTGCAGAACATGGTGGCCCTTTCGGTAGAGAGGCATGAGAAGATTATACAATCTATAATGATAATTTATGTCTCCTGTTTCATGTTTGCTTTTGCTCCGGCTTATTATCCGTCTTGGCATTATGGATTGGTTCTATTTACATGCCAACCGAATTTGTACGTATATGTGAACTTTGTCTTTTTACCAAAGTATATATGAGATTTTCATTGATTATTAATATAAGGTTATGTTTGTACAAGTATAATATATTTCATGAGCCATATATTTACAATATTTCGTATCATTTATTGTACAAATAGACGGGCGCAGCAACACGCGCCATCTATGATCTAGTCGTGAGAATAACCCACCTAGCATGGAAGATATTGACAGCCCTAGTTTGTACATGAGCGATTCGAGCATACAAAACAGATTATCATTTGAAGGTTTAGAGGTTGGCACTTGCAAATTTACTTGGAACGGCAGGTAAATACCGCATATAGGAAGGTATGGTGGACTCATATGGAACAACTTTGGGGTTTATGGAAGTGGATGCACAAGCAGTATTCCCGCTTAGTACAAGTGAAGGTTAGAAAATGACTAGGAATGCTCCGAGGAGGAATTGAGTTACCGGTATGATGAGGATGGCTCTCCCGTGCTCTGGCGACAGCGATGGCGACCCGCCCCTGCCCGCGCTGGTGGTCGCCTCCGCCGCCTCCCCTTGCTCCGGTGACGCCCCGGTGACCGCGCCCTCTCTCGCTCCGCCGGCTCCAGGTGGTGCGTTCGGGCCTCTGCCCCCTTCGCCCGCCCCCGCCCCTGCCCTCCGTGTCCGCTGGGCGGACCTTGCTGACGAGGAGGCATTGCCCTCTCCGGCCGGCCGCCCCTCTCCCCAGTCCGCCGCTCCCCGTCGCTCTGCTCAGCCCAGCCGGGCCGGTGGCTCAGCCCCCGCGTGCGGGGTTCGGCCATCGGCTCGCGGCCGCTGCGGATGCCGACGCCGCCCTCGAGCTCGTCTCGGGCGAGTGGGACGCAAGGTGCGACCTTGCGGGAGGGAGGGGTTCGCCGCTGGCGGTTGCGGTCTTGGGGGGTTGTTGGCCGTTCTGACTAGGGCTGTGCCCGCTCCTCGTGGCATCGACCGGTGGCTAGCGGGTGTCCGGTGTTGTCCCCGGCTCCGCCGGCGGCTCGCCGTGGCCTGTCCCCCGTGGCACCGTTTGTTCGCGCCTCGCCCTTCCGCCCGTTCATAGCTTCCTTCGGATCCTCCTCGCTATGCTTCCGCGCTCCGCTTCCCTGGCGTCGACCAGAGCTGGCCCTTTCCGACGGCTCGCCGGCAGCGGCGGCGGCGAATCCCGCACCTCGGGGGGAAACCCTACAGGTCGCGGCTCCCCTCCGCTCGCTGGGCCGTGCCTCGCCTGAGAGAGGCCTCCTGGGCCGCGGCCTGGCCCATCTGCTGCTCCCCCCTCCTGGGCCCGCGTCCCCCCGGATGGGCTGGCCGGCAGCTCCTGGGCCGGTTTCGTGCCCTAGGACCAGGACACCGGTAGCTTCGATCTGGCTACCTGGTGGACTCCCGTCCGCCTCACCCCCCCGCCGCCTCCCTCGACCCTGCTCGCTCCTCCCCCGCACCTCTGTTGGACACCTCGCCCTTCCCTCCCTTCCGGCCAACCTCTGCTGCCGCCCCTCCCTCGCCCCTCCTCCCTCGCCGCGTCAGGCTATGCCTCGCGAGTGGGATGACGGTGCGACCCGGCCCAAGCGCCGCACCGAGGATCGGCGCGAGGCGTCTCGTCCCTCTCCCGACGCCCTGCGCCGGGAAGAGGAGCTCCGACGTGAGCTACGCGAGCTCCGCGACGGCCGCCGTGATGATCGCCGCTCCCCGGCCCGCCGCGACTCCCGGGGCCGGTCCCGCTTCCATCACCCGGCGGCTTCTGGGGACTGGCGGTCTCGGAGACGCTCGCCGTCCCCGGTCCCGCGTCACGGCCGTAGCCCCTCCCCGTCTCGGGCAGGGCGCCCCCCGTCCTCTCGCGTCCAAGCTCCACCGCCCGCTCCCACTGCTCGGAAGTATGTGCCGCCCATGCCTCCGGCCCCTCGGCTCCCTCCGCTGCTGCCACCCCGGGCGGTGCCCCCTCCCGCGGCCGCCAAAGCCCCGCCAAGAAGAAGAAGCGCCGCGGCCAGGGCCAAGGCAACCTGTCCTCCCTCCCCCCTTCGGCCCCGGGCTCCTCCGCTCCGGGCCCCGTCTCCAACCTTCCTCGCCCCCTTGCTTCAATTGCGGGGTGGCGGGCCACTCGCAAGTCAACTGCGTCAACCCCCAGTGCTGCTACATCTGCAAGGATCCCGGGCATCCCGCCCTCCTGTGCCCGGATCGATCGGTGACATCGGAGCTCATGATGTACGGCCACGGTATCGAGGGGCTGGGCTTCTTCCACCTCAAGGTCCCCGATCTCCCTCCTCCCACCCCCTCCCTTCAGGCGGTCGTCACTGTGGTCGACGGGGTGGCCTCTCCGGAGATGATTGAGGCAGAGCTCAACCACCTCTACCGTCGCCAGTGGGACTGGGTGGTCACTCCTACTGCCGGTCACATCTTCACCGTGGTCTTCCCCGACACCGTCAGCTACGGCTACGCCACTCGTAGTGGCCGGATCACCCTCGCCCTCAACCAGCTCGTCGTCAACATCACCGAGCCGGTCCTCGACGCCACGGCTGTGGCCGTCCTGGATACCGCCTGGATCCTTGTGGGCGGTCTCCCCGACATCGCCCGGTCTGAGCTCGTTATCCGCCAGATGTCCAGGATTCTGGGCAAGGTGGTGGTGGTGGACGAGCTCTCCCTTCGCAAGGAGGAGGAGGTCCGGGTCAAGGTCAAGTGCTTAGACTCCTCCAAGCTCCATGTCACCGTGCGCGTGTTCTTCAATGACCAGGGGTACGACCTCCATCGCCCCCGAGCCTCCCAACCACGTTGGCCATCCCCGCTTCGCCGACGACGCCCCCCGGAGGCAACCCGGGGACCGACGGGGACTACCACGGCCGCCACCGCCCCCGCTCCCGCCGGTCGGAGGATGAGGGGGGATCGGATGACTCGCACTCCCGTTCACAGTCTCGCTCTCCTTCGCCTCCGGCCGCCGGTGGGCATGGGCGCCAGGCCGCGCCAGGCCTGCTCCTCGAGGCTCCTCTCGGCTCGGTGGCCGAGTCCCCTGAGGCCAGCGACGCCTCCAGTGTGGGCCTGGTCGTCTGCCCCGCCTCCTCCCCTCGCTCCCCCGCTCCCCCTACTCCCGTCGGGCCGTTCCTGGAGACGGTGCCCCCCCGGCTGCGTCGCTGGTCCCCGACCCACCCTCGCCGGTCTCCGAGGGGGAGGTGGCCATCTCGGCTCCCTCCCCTGGCGCTGTGCTCACCACCGCCCCGTCGGGCCCCCTCTGCGACCCTCCACCGGCGGTGAGCCTCAGTGCCGTCGCGGTGGCCCTGTCGGCGGCCCTCCCGCCCGAGGCGCCCCCCGTGGCCGTCCTGCCTCCTCCGGTCGCGCCCCCCCACCGCCCCCGGTGCCTCTCGCGGACCGGGCTCCGCTCGTCGACGCCCCTGCTCCAACCCCGCCGTGCTCGACTCCGACCCCGACTCCGATGCTCCTCGGCTGTGCTGGGCCAGCTCTCCAGCTCCCTCCCGCGGCAGACCCCAGCACGGACGGGGAGACCCGGGTGACCACCTCCTTGGCCGCCCAGCCTCCCCCTCCGCGTGTTGCGGCCTACTCCCGCCACGGCCGGTCTGCCTCCTCTCTGGTGACTTCCTCCCGCCAGAGCGCTCGGCTTGACGCGGCGCGCCCCGAGGGTAGCTCGGCGCTGCCCATCCACGAGCAGGCGGAGCTCCGGGCGGCTGCTCGGAACCTGGAGCCAGGTACGCCTGCAGTCCCCCCCTCGGCATCTACTTGTTCCTTCTCTGCTCTCGAGTCGGTTCCGCTTGGTCACCTGGCGAAGATCGCGACTGACTCCGCGATCATCTTCAGGGGGGAGGTTGGTCCCCCCTTAGTCCAGATCGAGGCCATTAGGGCCCGCGAGATTCTCGACGGTAGTCTCGCGGAGGCCCGAGCAGCTCTGCTCTCGCCTCCCGCCCCGTTGATCGCGTCGGAGGATGCTATCCCGCCTCCTCCTCGGAGGGCCGGTGGCATCCTCCCCCTGACCGCTGCCGAGCTTCGGGGCCGCACCCGTTCTCGGACCGCCGCTCTTCGCGCCCAAAGCGCATCTCGTGTCCTGGGGTCAAGCAGCCCCTCAATGGATGCTTGATGCGTGCCCTCTTCTGGAACATCCGCGGTTTCAGCCATGATGGCCGCCGCCGCCAACTCATTGAGTACATGCGAGATGAACACATTGACATTGTCGCCATCCAAGAAACCATGCACACGGAATTCTTCCTCCTGGAACTCGACCGCCTTAGCACCCACCTCTTCGCCTGGCATTGGCTCCCTTCTAGTGGGAGCTCGGGCCATTCCGGTGGCATCCTGTTAGGCGTGAAGGATGCCACCTTCGAGGTGGGCAGTATGGACCGGGGCCAGTTCTTTGTTAGCATGGAGCTTTTTGAACGCGCCCTCAACTTCAAGTGGGAGGTTATTATCGTCTACGGCCCCGCCGACCACAGTCGGTCCGCCTTCTTCCTCGAGGAGCTCCACCGGAAGGTTTCGGCTGCTTCGCATCCGGTGGTAGTTGGGGGCGATTTTAACCTCCTGCATTTCGTGAAAGACGAGCAATTCGCACGTCAACTTTGCGCGTATGCAAATGTTCAATGATTGCATTGCTGATCTTGGTCTCCGTGAAATAGATAGGGTTGGTGCCAGGTTCACCTGGACCAACCATGAGGCTGCTCCGACCCAGTCCGTCCTGGACCGGGTCCTAGTTTCCCCGGAATGGGACCTCCGTTGCTCTCTTGCCTCCCTCCGGGCCATTACTCAGATTGGCTCCGACCACGTCCCCCTCCTTCTTTCTTCCGCTGACGAGCGCCCCCCCGATCCCTCCCCGATTTCGGTTTGAGACATTTTGGTTGTCCCAAGCTGGCTTCGTCGAGGCTGTTGGCGCCCGTTGGGTGGAGGCTCGCGCCCAACCTCAGTCCCAGTCTCGCCCCCCTCCGCCATCGACTCGTGGCATTTCTGTGCCAAGCGTGGCCGTCAGTTCATGAAGGGGTGGGGTGCCAACCTTGGGCGCGACCTCCGCGAGCGCAAGAAGGCCCTGCTGTCTGCTATCCAGGCCCTGGACCTGCGCGTCGACGCTACCGGCCTCTCTCCTGAGGAGTGGCTTTCCCGTTACGACTTGGAAGACCAACTTTCTATCATCTACTCCGATAAGGAGGCCTACTGGCGCTTGCGTGGTGCCCAGAAATGGGTATTGAAGGGCGATGCGAACACGGCTTATTTCCAGGCCATAGAGAATGGCTGTCGTAGACGCAACACCATCCCCCTCCTCTGGGATGGCCCGACTCTCTTGCAGTCCCCGCGTGACATTAGGTCCCATGTTGACGGATTCTATAGATCCCTGTTCGCAGCCGCTCCTCGGAGCGGCTTATCTCTGGCCCTGGACTGTTGGTCCGGCCGCCAGCTTGTCACCGATGCGGAGAATGCGGCCCTTACGGCCCCCTTCTCCGAGGGCGAGGTCTAGGCCGCCATCAAAGGCATGAACCCTACCTCGGCCCCGGGCCCGGATGGTCTCCCGGTTAAATTCTTCCAAGCCTTCTGGAATGTGATCAAACCGGAGGTCATGGCCATCTTTGACGAGTTCTACGTTGGGTCCATTGACCTCGGGCGCCTCAACTATGGGACGATTTCGCTTATCCCCAAGGTTCCTGGGGCGTCTGACATCCGTCAGTTTCGCCCGATCACGGTGATAAATGTGATCTTCCGGATTCTGGCAAAAGGGTACACCAATAGGATGACCCTGCTCGTGGATCACATTACCCACCCCAACCAATCTACCTTCATCCAAGGCAGATATATTCTGGATGGGGTGCTAGTCCTTCACGAAGTCCTCCATGAGGTCCGCTCCAAACACCTCAAGGCGGTCTTCCTGAAGATCGATTTCCATAAGGCCTATGACACTGTTAGCTGGCCCTTCCTTTGGGAAGTTCTACTCCAGAAAGGCTTCGATGACTGTTGGATCACCAGGGTAATGCAGATGGTCTCTTGTGGTCGCACTGCCGTGAACATCAATGGGGAGATTGGCCCCTACTTCCCCACTCTTTGTGGGGTGAGACAAGGCGACCCTTTCTCCCCGTTCTTGTTCAATATGGTGGTGGACGCACTTGCCGCCATCCTGGACAAGGCTAAGGCTGCGGGCCATATTCGTGGGATCACCCCCCACTAGGCCGGTGGCTCCGGCATCTCCCTGCTCCAGTACGCCGACGACACCATCATCATGGTCGAAGGCTTGGACGCGGACATTGCTAACCTTAAGTTCCTCCTTCTCTGCTTCCAACAAATGTCTGGCCTGAAGATCAACTTCGACAAGGGTGATGTGATGGTGATGGGCTACTCTCCGGCAGAGGCCCTCGACATTGCCAACCGCCTTAATTGCCGCTTGGGCTCCTTCCCCACAACCTACCTGGGAACGCCCATTAGTGACTCTCAGCTTACCGTTGCTGACTTGCGGCCGACTGTGGCCAAGTTGCAAACGTGCATTGAGCCTTGGCAGGGTCGGTGGCTGTCGAAGGCGGCCCGGACGATTCTCATCAACTCCTCGCTCTCCAGTCTCCTCTTATTCCTCATGAGCTTCTACAGCCTTCACGAGACGCTCCACCATGAGATCGCGAAGGTCCAATCCCGCTTCTATTGGGCCAGGGACAATAACAAACAGAAATACCATATGGTTAGCTGGGGGGGGGGGGGGGGGGGGGGGGGGGGGGGGGGGGGGGGGGGGGGGGGGGGGGGGGGGGGGGGGGGGGGGGGGGGGGGGGGGGGGGGGGGGGGGGGGGGGGGGGGGGGGGGGGGGGGGGGGGGGGGGGGGGGGGGGGGGGGGGGGGGGGGGGGGGGGGGGGGGGGGGGGGGGGGGGGGGGGGGGGGGGGGGGGGGGGGGGGGGGGGGGGGGGGGGGGGGGGGGGGGGGGGGGGGGGGGGGGGGGGGGGGGGGGGGGGGGGGGGGGGGGGGGGGGGGGGGGGGGGGGGGGGGGGGGGGGGGGGGGGGGGGGGGGGGGGGGGGGGGGGGGGGGGGGGGGGGGGGGGGGGGGGGGGGGGGGGGGGGGGGGGGGGGGGGGGGGGGGGGGGGGGGGGGGGGGGGGGGGGGGGGGGGGGGGGGGGGGGGGGGGGGGGGGGGGGGGGGGGGGGGGGGGGGGGGGGGGGGGGGGGGGGGGGGGGGGGGGGGGGGGGGGGGGGGGGGGGGGGGGGGGGGGGGGGGGGGGGGGGGGGGGGGGGGGGGGGGGGGGGGGGGGGGGGGGGGGGGGGGGGGGGGGGGGGGGGGGGGGGGGGGGGGGGGGGGGGGGGGGGGGGGGGGGGGGGGGGGGGGGGGGGGGGGGGGGGGGGGGGGGGGGGGGGGGGGGGGGGGGGGGGGGGGGGGGGGGGGGGGGGGGGGGGGGGGGGGGGGGGGGGGGGGGGGGGGGGGGGGGGGGGGGGGGGGGGGGGGGGGGGGGGGGGGGGGGGGGGGGGGGGGGGGGGGGGGGGGGGGGGGGGGGGGGGGGGGGGGGGGGGGGGGGGGGGGGGGGGGGGGGGGGGGGGGGGGGGGGGGGGGGGGGGGGGGGGGGGGGGGGGGGGGGGGGGGGGGGGGGGGGGGGGGGGGGGGGGGGGGGGGGGGGGGGGGGGGGGGGGGGGGGGGGGGGGGGGGGGGGGGGGGGGGGGGGGGGGGGGGGGGGGGGGGGGGGGGGGGGGGGGGGGGGGGGGGGGGGGGGGGGGGGGGGGGGGGGGGGGGGGGGGGGGGGGGGGGGGGGGGGGGGGGGGGGGGGGGGGGGGGGGGGGGGGGGGGGGGGGGGGGGGGGGGGGGGGGGGGGGGGGGGGGGGGGGGGGGGGGGGGGGGGGGGGGGGGGGGGGGGGGGGGGGGGGGGGGGGGGGGGGGGGGGGGGGGGGGGGGGGGGGGGGGGGGGGGGGGGGGGGGGGGGGGGGGGGGGGGGGGGGGGGGGGGGGGGGGGGGGGGGGGGGGGGGGGGGGGGGGCGCAAGGTAAACCATTATAAACTCCTAGCTAATTAAGCATGGCATGAGTAATTATAATCTCTAATTGTCATTGCAAACATGTTTCATTCATAATAGGCTGAATCAGGAACGATAAACTAATCATATTTACAAAAACAAGATAGGTCGAGTTCATACCAACTTTTCCTCATCTCAATCATTTCATCATATATCATCATTATTGCCTTTCACTTGCACGACCGAATGGTGTGGATAATAATAGTGCATGTGCATTGGACTAAGCTGGAATCTGCAAACATTAATTCAAAGGAGAAGACAAGGTAATATGGGCTCTTTGTTAGATCAACAATAATGCATAAGAGAGCCACTCAACGTTTTCATCGTGGTCTTCTCCTCTTGACCCCCAAAGAAAAGAAAAGAAATTCAAAGAAACACACTGAAATATTTTTGGAGTTTTTTTGTTTTTCTGAAGGAAGTAAAACAAGAACGAGAAAAACTATTTACACGGGAAAGCTCCCAACAAGCAAAAGAAGAACGGGAAATCTTTTTGAGTTTTCTTTTAATACTACTACTAAGCAAGCATAGAAAGTAAACTAACTACAACTAATTTTTTTGTTTTGTTTTTCTTTAAGGTTTAATAAACACACAAGAAGAAAGCGGAAAAAGGAATAAACTAACATGGATAATACAATGAAAAAGTATGAACACCGACAACTAGAATGAGTGTGTGGACATGAATGTAATGTCGGTGAGAAATACATACTCCCCAAGCTTAGGCTTTTGGCCTAAGTTGGTCTAGTGCCATGGCTGGCCTGGTGGATATCCAAAGTTGAAGTTGGGGTCATACTGTGCTGCCGCAGCTACCGCTTGGTGAGCTGCCTCCTGAAGACGAGCAGCCTCCGCTGTTCTCTCATACTCGTTTGCCTCCTCTCTAGTTATAAAATATCGCCCATTTGCCTGAAAGTTAAAGAAAGCAGGAGCAGGAAGAGTAACAAGGACGGCACGCCATCTATCAAAGATTAGTCGGTACTGGAGGATATGTTCATTCCTCTTAAGAAACCGGTGGCGTATCATAGCCTCATAATCCAGAAAAGCAGGTGGCAACTCAATATCATAACCTCTAATAGGTACACCCAAATAGTTAGCTAAACGAGTTGCATAAATCCCAACAAATAAATCTCCATCTTTAGCATTAAGATGTAGCCTCCTAGCAATAATGGCCCCCAAATTATATCGTTTATCACCTAACACCGCACACTTGAGGATACTGAGATCTGGAACGCAAATGTGGCACTGCTCATGTTCACCATTAATACACCTACCGATAAAGAGAGCAAAATAATGTATGGCAGGAAAGTGAATGCTCCCTACGGTTGCTTGTGTGATATTTCTAGTTTCTCCAACAGTGATGCTAGCAAGGAAATCATTATATTCAGATTTGTGAGGCTCACTAAGACTACCCCATTGCGGAATTTTACATGCATCGCAAAAATCTTCTAGGTCCATGGTATAAGATTCATCATAAAGATCAAACAGGACAGTATGAGTATTACGCTTGGATGAAAACTCAAACCTCCGCACGAAGGAATCGGTGAGATAATAGTACTGTAAGCACTTGTCCGATAAGAAATCCTCTAGGCCGGCATTTTGTACGTACGCATAGAATTCATCCTTGAAACCTGCACGATCCATAAATTCATCCAACGGCCATTCACACGGCTTCACTTGAGCTTCCCTTGGTGGCTCAGGGTCTAGTTTTCGTATCGCGCGCCTCGGTGCTTGCTTCCTTGAAGAACCACCTTGGTACATTCTCCTAGACATTTTCTTTCTCTGAAAAATTTCTGAAATTTTTAGTAACTCAAAATAAAAGTGAACCAAACTCAACAAAAGTGATAGCAACTATTCCTTCAAGTATCTAGAAGCTAAACCATGCATCAAAACTACTTTGGACCATATAAATTTGACATGCAAGCTCAAGAACAAGGTCACCACAGCAGCAAAAATTTGCAATGAATAAAGCACTGGAACAAAAACTAACTCGACCATTGAAGGAGTCACATACCGAAGAACAATCCCCCAAAGCAGTTTTATGAATGGGGCTTTGAGCAAGGAGATCGAACATAGCAGCAGGATGAGCAAGAACACGAGTTTGAGCTATGGAGTGATTTTTTTCTGGAGGAAGGAGAGAATGGGTGCTGGAATAAGTGGAGGGGGGCACGTGGGGCCCACAAGGTCAGGGGGCGCGCCCCAGGGGGTGGGCGCGCCCTCCACCCTTGTGGCCAGCTGGTGAGCCCCCCTGGTGTGTTCTTTGCACCAGAAATTCTTAAATAATGCATAAAAAATCATACTAAATTTTCAGGGCATTTGGAGAACTTTTATTTTCGGGACATTTTTTATCGCACGGATAATTAAGAAAACAGACGGAAAATACTAATTTTACTTTATTTAAACTAAATAACAGAAAGTAAAAGATGGGTACAGAGAGTTGTGCTATCTAAATTTATCCATCTCATGCTCGTCAAAAGGAATCCATTAACGAGGTTGATCAAATCTCATTAACAAACTTCTTCCAAGTGACATGAAACTGGAGAACTTTCGAATAACACTAGGTTATCTCAACGGGGATATGCATGTCCCCAATAATAAGAATATCATATTTCTTTTTGGCAGTAGGTAGAGGGAATTCAAAACCTCCAATAGTAATAGTTGAGATTTTTTCTATAGAATTGATACAATGAACTTGAGGTTGTTTCTTCGGAAAGTGTACGGTATGCTCATTACCATTAACATGAAAAGTGACATTGCCTTTGTTGCAATCAATAACAGCTCCTGCAGTATTAATAAAGGGTCTACCAAGAATGATCGACATACTGTCGTCCTCGGGAATATCGAGAATAACAAAGTCCGTTAAGATAGTAACGTTTGCAACCACAACAGGCACATCCTCACAAATATCGATGAGTATAGCAGTTGATTTATCAGCCATTTGCAAAGAAATTACAGTAGGTGTCAACTTATTCAATTCAAGTCTACGATATAAAGAGAAAGGCATAACACTAACACCGGCTCCAAGATCACATAAAGCAGTTTTAACATAGTTTCTTTTAATGGAGCATGGTATAGTTGGTACTCCTAGATCCCCAAGTTTCTTTGGTATTCCACCCTTAAAGGAATAATTAGCAAGCATGGTGGAAATTTTAGCTTCAGGTATCTTTCTTTTATTTGTAACAATATCTTTCATGTACTTAGCATAAGGAGGCATTTTAAGCATATCAGTCAAACGCATACGCAAAAAGATAGGTCTAATCATTTCAGCAAAGCGCTCAAAATCCTCATCATCCTTTTTCTTGGATGGCTTAGCAGGAAAGGGCATGGGTTTCTGAACCCATGGTTCTCTTTCTTTACCATGTTTCCTAGCAATGAAGTCTCTCTTATCATAACGTTGATTGTTTGATTGTGGGTTATCAAGATCAACAACATGTTCAATCTCTACACCATTATCATTACTAGGTTGAGCATCAACATGAACATCATCATTAACATTATCACTAGGTTCATCTTCATCACCAGATTGTGTCTCAGCATCAGAAATAGAAATAATATTATCAAGATTCTCAGGTGTGTCTATAGCAGGTTCACTAGTATGCAAAGTTCTATTAGGTTTCTTTTTTCCTTTTATTACTAGGACTAGGTGCATCAGTATTAGTTCTCTGAGAATCTTGCTCAACTCTCTTAGGATGACCATCAGGATACAAAGGTTCCTGAGTCATCTTACCACCTCTAGTCATAACCCTAACATCATTATCATTGTTCTTACAATTCAATTCATTAAGCAAATCATCCTAGGCCTTAAGTACTTGTTCTACTTGAGTTGTAACCATGGAAGCATGTTTACTAATAAGCTTAAGATCATTAACAGTTCTACTCATATAATCACCCAAGTGGCCAAGCATGTAAGCATTACGTTTCAATTGTCTACTAACATAAGCATTGAAATTCTCTTGTTTAGCAATAAAATTATCAAGCTGTCAGGACCCCGATCCTAAGTCACACCGATCTAGCATGTATCACATCATATCACTTTGCGGCCTCACGCACGGTATTCCCACGGGTGCCACCTTACCTGGCCCGGGACCGTTTGCGCCTTTTGGCTCACGTATATGATAGTGTCGCTAGCATCCATATGACAGAGAACCCGGGCCGACATGACTAGTCGTAAACCCAAAGTGGCACTAACTTACAGGGACATGCATACATGACCCAGCAACGAACGTGTCGGTCATCAGCAAGTGAATCTGGGCTGTAGCAGCTGGGCTAACAGGACTCCGGTGAATCCGGGCTGTAGCAGGCTAACAGGACTCCGGTAGACACCGCGTGACATTTCCCCGAAGGGACAGACACAGGAACGAAGAAGGACACATGCCGGCCAACCTAAGTGTTCCGGAGCAGTAGCAAGCTACCATGGCTCAGTGGAAGCACTAGGAGACATTTCCCGGTAAGAGAGGCTACCAAGAATAAACACCTAGGTTGTCGAATCCCACACATACCAAGCATTTCAAATCATACACATAATATGCTCGATATGTGCAAATACAACATGGCATCACAGCAAAACTCTACAACTCAAAGTATTTATTCATTAGGCTCCGAAGAACCAGATATTACAAACATGGGTCTGAGGACCCAGCATTCAAGTCATACAAGCAACAAGCACAAGCGGAAGCTTAACTTGTCTGAATACAGACAACTACAAATGAAAAGGCTGAGAAGCCTGACTATCTACAAGACCCTGCCGAGGGCACAAGATCGTAGCTGAGGTAACAAGCTAAACGTCGAAGTCCACGCGGAACTACTAGTGAGACTGAAGTCTCTCTGCAAAAACATAAATTAAGCAAACGTGAGTACATATGTACCCAGCAAGACTTACATCAGAACTAGCTACATATGCATCAGTATCAATAAAGGGGTGGTGGAGTTTGACTGCAGCAAGCCAGCTTTGACTCAGTGGCTAACCTGAACTACGACTGCAAGTAACTCTTTTGAGGTGGCGCACACGAGTCCACATATTCACCATAACAATACACCACTATGGACCCGCTCCTGTCTCCCTACGAGAAGGCCATCCATAGCACTCACGCTTATCTTGCACATTTTAGAGTATCCACTTTCACTTGTCTATGAACTGTACAGGCAACCCAGAAGTCCTTTACCGCGGACGCGGCTATTCGAATAGATCATGTTAACCCTGCAGGGGTGTACTTCTTCACACACGCTCGAGGGTGTCGGCCACGGCCTGACTAACCACACAAGTCACTAGTCCAGGTTTATCGCCTATTCGGGTTCCATCCGCAAGGAGATCCGGCCGGGGTGTCGCTCACAGCCCCAAACGATGTGTACAGGGTTCCCAAGCCCACCAAACGGGCGACGCTTGGTATACCCGGCCATGGTGCCTAGTCTGTCCCAAACCCACCTGTACCGGGTGCCACTTGGTAGACTACTAACACTACCTACAAACAGCAGAAACTAGTTGCAACTCCTGGACAGAGATCAGGTTGATTAATAAGTCAAGAGGGGCACTTAAGCATTCCAATGCGTGGTAGTAGCTGTTCATGGATCACAAACACAGAACTCAGTTCCTGAGGACGGCTTCAATGAGACAACCCACCATGTACTCCTACATGGCCTCTCACCGCTATCTTTACCAAATAGCGTTCACACACTTAGCTCTCAATAGTAGGACATGTTCACCACATTCCAATTCATCCCCGATGAATCAGACCTGACTCAACTCTAAGCAGTAGCAGGCATGACAACAAGCATGAATGAGTAGGCACATCAGGGCTCAAACAACTCCTACTCATGCTAGTGGGTTTCATCTATTTACTGTGGCAATGACAGGTCATGCAGAGGAAAGGGGTTCAACTACCGCAGCATGTAACAGTTGAATCGTTGTTGTCCTAATGCAGTAAAAGAGAGCAAGAGCGAGAGAGTGGGATTGTATCCGAATGAACAAGGAGGTTTTGCTTGCCTGACACTTCCGAAGATAGCATAACTCTTCATCGGTGTCATCAAACTCATCGTCGGAACTACGTCCACTGACAGGGGACAAACACCAGCAACAGAGAAGAAACACAATCAATGCAATGCAACAATATGATGCATGATCATGACATGGCAATATGATGTGATTTCGGCTAATGCAACTAGAACAGAAAGGTTTGAGCTTATTTGAGCCAAGGGTTCAAATTCAAACTCAAGTTATGGATTCAAATAGTGCGTTATCATGTTTTGAACTAAACAGCAAGGTTAAGTTGTTTAATCATGCATGAAACCAGTACAGATGGAAAGATTGGATTTTTCTGATAATTTTTCATATATAAATTATTTCATTCTGAGCTACGGTTGATTTTCTATGAATTTTAGGAGTTTTAAACATTTTCTGTAATTTCCTGGATTATTTTTAATCCAGAAAATGATTAACTACGTCAGCATTGCGCAAGGGTGATGTCAGTGGGTCAACTGGTTGGCCAGGTCAAACCTGCCCAGTTGGGTCCACACGTCAGCGACCCAGTCAGTTAACACTGGCAGTTAGTGTTAGGGTTAACCCTAAACCGTAATTAGCAAGAAGTGGGCCCCACCTGTCATTGACCCGTGTGGAGTCCAATCAGGTCGAGCTGGGTCAAACCCGCCGGCGATTAATCACCGGCGGTGTCAGAGACGGTGCGGTGGCTCGGAAATCGCCCACAGGGCACGGCTTGAGGTGCCGTTGGGCTCTCTGGAGAGCCCGTGCGACGGCGCGTCAGGTGGTGGTGATTGCCGAGCCTAGGGTGGCCGGAATCAACGTCGGTGACGAGGTCAGCGGCGGCCGGTGTTCGGGTGTGCACGGGGTTGGCGTTTCGGTGCATAAACGAGCGAGGCAAAAGGCTAGAAGGGCGCTACGCGTTGCGGGGAGCAGGTTGGACACTCCAGGGTGACCATTTGGTCACCGGAGCATCGCCGACGACGAGCTCAGGCGGCGGTGTGTCTCGGTCATCAAGGGGGTGATGGCTATGGCGATCAAACAGAGGAGGGGTTAGGGGGAAATGACCGGGGTCTCACCGCGGTCACGAAGAGCTTGTCAGTGGGCTCGGGGATGGCCGGACGGCGTCGGAGCATCTCCGGCGATCTGGGGAGCCGAAGGTTGAAGACGATGGCGTCGGCAGCGTTCGGAGGCGTTCGGCGTTGCGTAGCTCGGCGAGGAGGTGGAGGGCAACACGGCGGAGCTCAGGGGCACGTCCGTAAGACGAGGGGGAGGCGGTGGCTGCGAGGGCAATGAAGGGCGGCGACGGTGCCGCTCGGCCGGTGAGAGAGAGGGAGCCAGGGGAGGGGAGAGGCCACGGGTGAGGGAGAGAGAGGTCGGGGGGTGCGTGGCGTCGTCTAGAGCCGTCCAGGGCGTCGGCAGAAGCAGGAGGTGGCCGTTGGTGGCCGCGCGCGTGCTAGCGCACCGCGGGCACACGCCCTCGTGCTCACTGGCACGAGGTTGAGGATGACTGGCGCTGGCCAGTGGACTGGGCCGGCTCCACTGGGCCACCAGGTAAGGGGCTCACATGCAGTCTCTCTTTCTGTTTTATTTCCTTTTTGTTTTTCTGTCTTTGTTTTTGATTTAGCAAAAATGCTAAATCATTTAAATAAACCCTGGAAATAATTGTGGGCACTTGTGAAATTATTCCCAACAGCCCTCAAGTACTTTCAGAATTATTTGGACATGTCAAATATTTATAGTATTTAAATGTCCAAATGCAAATACCTTTATGGATTAATTCAATGATCCAGAGTGTCCTACCAAAATGTGCACCATTTTTGCCAGGGGTTTTAGCCAAACCAGAAATGACGAACATTTTGTGAAGGCCATTTTGGGTTCATTGAAACCAATTTTGGTTGAACCTAGTAATTCAAAGGGGTGCTAGGGTTTGTTAAATCCCCATTTCAAGTTTAAACAAAATGTAAACATGATGCAACATGCAAATCTAACCCAAGTGCATTACTGAACTAGGGTTGTGACAACTCACCCCTACTAAACAAGAATCTCGTCCCGAGATTCAAGACGCGAGGTGAGAAGACAGAGGGGACACAAAACTACACAATCTTCATGATCCAACTGCCCTCATCGAAGATATTGATTCATTGCATCATATTGAACTTGACGGCTTTGCCTTCGAGAACTTCACCCACACGATGACGAAAAGAGAGGAAACTCTATGAAGATCGAGTAAATCACAACCAACTCATGGAATGAGACATAATAACATCTCTCGAGCTGAGACACAAGCAGACATCAGGAGTGATGGAAAAGAAGCAGATGACGAAGATTCAAATTGGTAGGCAACCAGTCCATGCTTAAGTAAGATGGTGCATGGTTTCAAGATAGCGAGGAAATAATTGCCGTGATTCCATAACAGGGCACCTTAGAAGAGGTGACTCGTTGGATTATTCCCTTAAGTGGCAAAAAGAATTACTTTTGATACATAGATCATTGAAACTCTTCATACCAGCCTGAGGCAATTCACAATTGATCGTTTGAAGGAATTCGAAAGAATGGCATACTCATTTTGAAATGGAAGCTATGGTTATAGAGGAATCGGCAAATGAAAGGCACATTCCAATTGATATCGAGGATATGGCCCAGTGATTGAGCATGCTATCAAGAACTTGAGCATTTCCATATTCATCAGGGTTTTACCAACATCTATGCCAAGATCCTGGTGACAGCTCGTACTACCATGATGAATAGTGATGGACGACGCAGATGCAAAGGAAGGCAACACTTTCTCGGATTTCACCTTAGCGATGCCAAGGAAAAGAAATCTGGATGATCGACCGAGAGACATTTAGCACTCCGCTTCTAATGTTCTCCTTGATGTACCAGCTTAACCCAATACCATTCGGTATCTAGAACATCAAGTAAAGGTCTGACTTCGGGAACTCAAGGAACCCATAAGGGACAGCTTCTAGAAAAAGTCGCATGAAATCCTCATGGAGAAGATGGACAAATTGCTTATTCAAGATACTACAATAATAGATCTTCCGGCTAGGTGTGTCGGCCAAAACATCAACCTTGCCAGAACCTACATCATAGATCTTGGAAAGGTTCCAACCATCATATCTGCCTGAGATGCAGATCTGGTTGGTAACAGGATAATTTAGATGTCATGTCTGGAAAGAAAGTTTGCAACACAAACCGACGAGATGACGTTGCGAGATTCTCGGGAAAATGAACTTCAATAGCAAGCTCCAAAACATGAGTTGGTTCTGCTACATACATGTGAACACGCTGTCCAAGACAAGCATGACCACGTAGAAGTCTTACAACAAAACACTACCGAGTTCAGGTTGGGAACCATCATCGAGGATAACAGAATCTTGTACAAATCCGTCTGGTACCTTCAGGACTAGCACTTAGAACTTATTATCTTTGAACAAATCAACCAGTGGCTTGGTGTGCTAGGGAATACGTATGGAGTGGAGGTAATTAATCTACCAAACCATAGAATACTTCACACATAAGCATGACTGATTTGGGATGATTCCAGGGAAAACAAAACAAATCTTTCTCAAATTCATGGCGGCAACTTACACCTAATGCACGTGAACTTGGAGAAAGTCACTTCTTTCACCAAAACATATACCTCATGAGCGGAACACGAAGGAAATGCTTCCAAAGTTTCCAACACTAGCTCAATGTTCAACATGAATCATGGAGGAGACAAGATGCTGCTGATGGGCTCAACAGCAACTCATCGGAATTTCCATATCACTGGAATTCCACCATTATGTGAACAATGTGATAGTATTGGTCAGACCAAAAGATGTAATGGTGTATGCTCAAGGGATCAACCACGAGTAAGACAACATTACGATTATCATTGGTTCTGATTTGATTTGACGATAGCCCATGCGCAAATCAAAGATTGGATAAGACAATAGCGCCGACAATTGATCACGAGGATCAATCAATGAAGATATCATCTTTCTTCAACAAACACACAACACACGAGGATATCCCTTTGGAGATGAACTAAGCGGGACAAGCTTTCATCTTCCAACTCTCCAAGTTGTTGTCTAGCTCAACCAACTAGCTCAGGGATATCCAACACAGATTCTTGGAGAAGGGGTGGTTTATAAGAAAACCAACTTGATCGCGAGCTCAACATAACGTTCAGGGGACAACCCAGTGATACTTCCGAGAGGATATTCAGAAAATCACGAACCACCGATATGTTATTAAGCTCGGGAATAATCCTGCTTTTCAGGGCAAGACGATATGATCAAATAAGCGAGGGATTGGCACAATCCTAACTCATTGGTTGAAGTGTGCACCAGAAATATGGACTAGGTAGCACGATCAATCTTAGTATGATGATTCAATAACCAGCACGCTAAGAATGAGAGTATTGTCCATTAACTACCAAGCAACGGAGTTGCTAGGAGTATTGATTTCACACATCACGGCTCACTTGTCGGCATTCCGGTTGCGACAACACGGGACCGAGGAATGAAAAATGATGGCAAGAAGTATCACCGCGTGAAGAATTCATGAGAGATGGTGCAATTCTCATGACAATCCTGACATAAAGGGGGTAATACTCCAAGGTAGAACAGAACAAAAGCTAGATTGGCATTTTGATCTGCAGAATACAACTACTTTGACCAGTCCAAGAAATGGATGAGGTGCTGGAGTTCGTTTCTTCTAGTCATTCCGGAATAGAATGGCTTGACGGACCACAAGAATAATAGGCATCGATAACACGAATTCACAACTAGTCCTGACTATCAATTGATAGACAGAGGTTAGAATACAACTAAAGAGAGACAACTCAAAGGAACATACGATTTTATGAGTTGTGGGTGCATAGATTAGCATGTCGAACCAAGTTCAACATTCCTTCCAGATAACCTAGGTAGAAGAGGAGGACTGGCAGATTCACAATGTAGAATGGAGAACTCATCAAGAGCACTCTTGTTGTGATCATTGGTTCAAAGAACTTCTACCTTAATGGTTCATGGTATTGGAAGAACGATATACCACGGAACCTCGAGGACTATCACAAGGTTACTAATATCCTAAAGGAATGAGCAACACTATCAACAGGAAGTGAGTAGAGTGATTCTTGGGTCAAGAACCCAGGAGTAGAATACCTACATACTAAATAACATCACGGGATGCTTTCGAGAATGGTGGCCAGAATTATCACACTGGGGATATAAAGCATTGCTAGTTTAGTGGGTGGTTCTCTAGGATGCCTAGGGTCATAATACTAGCTCCAACATATATGTCAAGGCAATGGAGTACCTCAACAGACCATTTAGTGTGCTTAATCTGGCCCAAAAGGACATCGGAAACGGGAAGAAGGGATTTGCAAATGCATCAGACTATTTAGAAACCTGGGATGACTCGGACAGCATAACAGCTGTAAAGCTCGAAAAAGACTTGAGACATCCTGTAAAATAGTGGCATGACCACTCAACACCACAAAATCAAGGTTCCGAGACCAACTGTTAACACACAGAAATACTAGAAACTGAATTGAGACTTGAATTCATCAATCCTATAAGTCTATGGATTAGTAACACGTCATTCTGATAGAAGACGAGAAAGTCTAGTTCCTTAACCCCGTAGAAAAGATAGGATGACTCAGATCAGAAGGCCATAAGGTAAAGAAGTAAAAAGAGGCTTATGTTCCTACCCACAATCAATTCCCCTATATATAACTAAAGCATTTCTAGACTCGACTTCGACCAGTTTGGCTTGGTAATCCTACAGGCAGTCAGGCTCTGATACCAAAGCTGTCAGGACCCCGATCCTAAGTCACACCGATCTAGCATGTAACACATCATATCACTTTGCGGCCTCACGCATGGTATTCCCACGGGTGCCACCTTACCTGGCCCGGGACCGTTTGCGCCTTTTGGCTCACGTATATGATAGTGTCGCTAGCATCCATATGACAGAGAACCGGGCCGACATGACTAGTCGTAAACCCAAAGTGGCACTAACTTATAGGGACAGGCATACATGACCCAACAACGAACATGTCGGTCATCAGCGAGTGAATCCGGGCTGTAGTAGCTGGGCTAACAGGACTCCGGAGAATCCGGGCTGTAGCAGGCTAACAGGACTCCGGTAGACACCGCGTGACATTTCCCCGAAGGGAAAGACACAGGAACGAAGAAGGACACATGCCGGCCAGCCTAAGTGTTCCGGAGCAGTAGCAAGCTACCATGGCTCAGTGGAAGCACTAGGAGACATTTCCCGATAAGAGAGGCTACCAAGAATAAACAACTAGGTTGTCGGATCCCAAACATACCAAGCATTTCAAATCATACACACAATATGCTCGATATGTGCAAATACAACATGGCATCACAACAAAACTCTACAACTCAAAGTATTTATTCATTAGGCTCCGAAGAACCAGATATTACAAACATGGGTCTGAGGACCCAGCATTCAAGTCATACAAGCAACAAGCACAAGCGGAAGCTTAACTTGTCTGAATACAGACAACTACAAATGAAAAGGCTGAGAAGCCTGACTATCTACAAGACCCTGCCGAGGGCACAAGATCGTAGCTGAGGTAACAAGCTAAACGTCGAAGTCCACACGGAACTACTAGTGAGACTGAAGTCTCTCTGCAAAAACATAAATTAAGCAAACATGAGTACAAATGTACCCAGCAAGACTTACATCAGAACTAGCTACATATGCATCAGTATCAATAAAGGGGTGGTGGAGTTTGACTGCAGCAAGCCAGCTTTAACTCAGTGGCTAACCTGAACTACGACTGCAAGTAACTCTTTTGAGGTGGCGCACAAGAGTCCACATATTCACCATAACAATACACCACTATGGACCCGCTCCCGTCTCCCTACGAGAGGCCATCCATAGCACTCACGCTTATCTTGCGCATTTTAGAGTATCCACTTTCACTTGTCTATGAACTATACAGGCAACCCAGAAGTCCTTTACCGCGGACGCGGCTATTCGAATAGATCATGTTAACCCTGCAGGGGTGTACTTCTTCACACACGCTCTCACCACTTATCACCGTTTACACGACATGTACTCGGCAACCTTCAAGCGGAAGACCAGCGAGGGTGTCGGCCATGACCTGACTAACCACACAAGTCTCTAGTCCAAGTTTATCGCCTATTCGGGTTCCATCCGCAAGGAGATCCGGCCGGGGTGTCGCTCACAGCACCAAACGATGTGTACAGGGTTCCCAAGCCCACCAAACGGGCGACGCTTGGTATACCCGGCCATGGTGCCTAGTCTGTCCCAAACTCACCTGTACCGGGTGCCACTTGGTAGACTACTAACACTACCTACAAACAGCAGAAACTAGTTGCAACTCCTGGACAGAGATCATGTTGATTAATAAGTCAAGAGGGGCACTTAAGCATTCCAATGCGTGGTAGTAGCTGTTCATGGATCACAAACACAGAACTCAGTTCCTGAGGACGGTTTCAATGAGACAACCCACCATGTACTCCTACATGGCCTCTCACCCCTACCTTTACCAAATCGTGTTCACACACTTATCTCTCAACAGTAGGACATGTTCACCACATTCCAATTCATCCCCGATGAATCAGACCTGACTCAACTCTAAGCAGTAGCAGGCATGACAACAAGCATGAATGAGTAGGCACATCAGGGCTCAAACAACTCCTACTCATGCTAGTGGGTTTCATCTATTTACTATGGCAATGACAGGTCATGCAGAGGAAAGGGGTTCAACTACCGCAACATCTAACAGTTGAATCGTTGTTGTCCTAATGCAGTAAAAGAGAGCAGGAGCGAGAGAGTGGGATTGTATCGGAATGAACAAGGTGGTTTTGCTTGCCTGACACTTCCGAAGATAGCATAACTCTTCATCGGTGTCATCAAACTCATCGTCGGAACTACGTCCACTGAGAGGGAACAAACACCGGCAACAGAGAAGAAACACAATCAATGCAATGCAACAATATGATGCATGATCATGACATGGCAATATGACGTGATTTAGGCTAATGCAACTAGAACAGAAAGGTTTGAGCTTATTTGAACCAAGGGTTCAAATTCAAACTCAAGTTATGGATTCAAATAGTGCATTATCATGTTTTAAACTAAACAGCAAGATTAAGTTGTTTAATCATGCATGAAACCAGTACAAATGGAAAGATTGGATTTTTCTGATAATTTTTCATATATAAATTATTTCATTCTGAGCTACGGTTGATTTTCTATGAATTTTAGGAGTTTTAAACATTTTCTGTAATTTCCTGGATTATTTTTAATCCAGAAAATGATTAACTGTGTCAGCATTGCGCAAGGGTGACATCAGCGGGTCAGCTGGTTGGCCAGGTCAAACTTGACCAGTTGGGTCCACACGTCAGCGACCCAGTCGGTTAACACTGGCAGTTAGTGTTAGGGTTAACCCTAAACCGTAATTAGCAAGAAGTGGGCCCCACCTGTCATTGACCCGTGTGGAGTCAAATCAGGTCGAGCTGGGTCAAACCCGCCGGTGGTTAATCGCCGGCGATGTCAGAGACGGTGCGGTGGCTCGGAAATCGCCCACAGGGCACGGCTTGAGGCGCCGTTGGGCTCTTTGGAGAGCCCGTGCGACGGCGCGTCAGGTGGTGGTGGTTGCCGAGCCTAGGGTGGCCGGAATGAACGTCGGCGATGAGGTCAGCGGAGACCGGTGTTCGGGTGTGCACGGGGTTGGCGTTTCAGTGCATAAACGAGCGAGGCAAAAGGCTAGAAGGGCGCTACGCGTTGCGGGGAGCAGGTTGGACACTCCAGGGTGACCATGTGGTCACCGGAGCATCGCCGACGGCGAGCTCAGGCGGGGGTGCATCTCGGTCATCAAGGGGGCGACGGCTATGGCGATCAAACAGAGGAGGGGTTAGGGGGGAAATGACCGGGGTCTCACCGCGGCCACGAAGAGCTGGTCAGTGGGCTCGGGGATGGCCGGACGGCGTCGGAGCATCTCCGGCGATCTGGGGAGCCGAAGGTTGAAGACGACGGCGTCGGCAGCGTTCGGAGGCGTTCGGCGTTGCGTAGCTCGGCGAGGAGGTCGAGGGCAACACGGCGGAGCTCAGGGGCACGTCCGTAAGGCGAGGGGGAGGCGGTGGCTGCGAGGGCAATGAAGGGCGGCGACGGTGCCGCTCGGCCGGTGAGAGAGAGGGAGCCAGGGGAGGGGAGAGGCCACGGGTGAGGGAGAGAGAGGTCGGGGGGTGCGTGGCGTCGTCTAGAGCCGTCCAGGGCGTCGGCAGAAGCAGGAGGTGGCCGTTGGTGGCCGCGCGCGTGCTAGCGCACCGCGGGCACACGCCCTCGTGCTCACTGGCACGAGGTTGAGGATGACTGGCGCTGGCCAGTGGACTGGGCCGGCTCCACTGGGCCACCAGGTAAGGGGCTCACATGCAGTCTCTCTTTCTGTTTTATTTCCTTTTTGTTTTTCTGTCTTTGTTTTTGATTTAGCAAAAATGCTAAATCATTTAAATAAACCCTGGAAATAATTGTGGGCACTTGTGAAATTATTCCCAACAGCCCTCAAGTACTTTCAGAATTATTTGGACATGTCAAATATTTATAGTATTTAAATGTCCAAATGCAAATACCTTTATGGATTAATTCAATGATCCAGAGTGTCCTACCAAAATGTGCACCATTTTTGCCAGGGGTTTTAGCCCAAACCAGAAATGATGAACATTTTGTGAAGGCCATTTTGGGTTCATTGAGACCAATTTTGGTTGAACCTAGTAATTCAAAGGGGTGCTAGGGTTTGTTAAATCCCCATTTCAAGTTTAAACATAATGTAAACATGATGCAACATGCAAATCTAACCCAAGTGCATTACTGAACTAGGGTTGTGACACAAACTCATCAAAGCATTGACTAGCAGACTTATTCTGAGGAATATCACCTTCATCAAATCTACGGAGAGAATTTACCTCTACTACCTGTGTCGGGTTATCAAGACCATGTATTTCTTCAATAGGCGATAAATTCTTAACATCTTCAGCTTTAATACCTTTTTCTTTCATAGTTTTCTTTGCCTCTTGCATATCTCCAGGACTGAGAAATAGAATATCCCTTTTCTTTGGAGTTGGCTTCGGAGTTGGTTCAGGAAGTGTCCAATCATTTTCATCACTCAATATATTATTCAATAACAATTCAGCTTGCTCTACAGTTCTTTCCCTGAAAACACAACCAGCACAACTATCCAGGTGGTCTCTGGAAGCATCGGTTAGTCCATTATAAAAGATATCAAGTACTTCATTTTTCTTGAGAGGATGATCAGGCAAAACATTAAGTAATTGGAGAAGCCTCCCCCAAGCTTGTGGGAGACTCTCTTCTTCAATTTGCACAAAATTATATATTTTCCTTAAAGCAGCTTGTTTCTTATGAGCGGGAAAATATTTTGCAGAGAAGTAATAAATCATATCCTGGGGACTACGCACACAACCAGGAGCAAGAGAATTAAACCATAACTTAGCATCACCCTTTAACGAGAAAGGAAACAATTTAAGAATATAGTAATAGCGAATTTTTTCTTCATGGGAAAATAGGGTGGCTATATCATTCAATTTAGTAACTTGTGCCACAACAGTATCAGATTCGTAACCATGAAAAGGATCAGATTCAACCAAAGTAATTAACTCAGGATCGACAGAGAATTCATAATCCTTATCAGTAACAAAGATAAGTGAAGTAGAAAAAGCGGGATCATATTTCATTCTAGCATTCAAGGACTTTTCTTTCAGTTTAGCTAACAATTTCTGAAGATCTTCCCTATCATTACAAGCAAAGAAGTCTCTAGCAGTTTCGTCATCCATAACATAACCCTCAGGTATAGCAGGCAATTCATATCTAGGGGGAGAATCATAATCATAATCTTCAATAATATCATCAGTTTCAGTAATTTCATTCTCTCTAACCCTAGCAAGTTGTTCATCAAAAAATTCACCTTGTGGCATAGTATTACCAAGCATAGAAGTAGTTTCATCATAAGTATCATGTAAAGCAGAAGTGGCATCATCAATAACATGCGACATATTGGAATCAATACCAGGTGTAGGTGTCACAAGTTTACTCAAAACAGAAGGAGAATCAAGTGCAGAGCTAGATGGCAATTCCTTACCTCCCCTCGTAGTTGAGGGAAAAATCTTGGTTCTTTGATCTTTCAAATTCCTCATAGTGATCAACAGATATAAATCCCAAGTGACTCATAGAATAGAGCTATGCTCCCCGGCAACGGCGCTAGAAAAAGGTCTTGATAACTCACAAGTATAGGGGATCGCAATAGTTTTCGAGGGTAGAGTATTCAACCAAAATTTATTGATTCGACACAAGGGGAGCCAAAGAATATTCTCAAGTATTAGCAGCTGAGTTGTCAATTCAACCTCACCAGAAAGACTTAATATCTGCAGTAAAGTATTTAGTAGCAAAGTAGTATGGAAGTAACGGTAACGGTGGCAAAAGTAACAGTAATAGTTTCATAGCAATTGTAACAGTAATAGCGGAGAAGTAACAAAGCAAAGATCAATATGGGAAAAGCTCATAGGCAATGGATCAATGATGGATAATTATGTCGGATGGCATTCATCATGCAACAGTTATAACATAGGGTGACACAGAACTAGCTCCAGTTCATCAATGTAATGTAGGCATGTATTCCGAATATAGTCATACGTGCTTATGGAAAAGAACTTGCATGACATCTTTTGTCCTACCCTCCCGTGGCAACGGGGTCCTATTGGAAACTAAGGGATATTAAGGCCTCCTTTTAATAGAGTACTGGACCAAAGCATTATCACTTAGTGAATACATGAACTCCTCAAACAACAGTCATCACAGGGAGTGGTCCCGACTATTGTCACTCCGTGGTTGCCGGATCATAACACGTAGTAGGTGACTATAACTTGCAAGATAGGATCAAGAACACAAATATATTCATGAAAACATAATAGGTTCAGATCTGAAATCATGGCACTCGGGCCCTAGTGACAAGCATTAAGCATAGCAAAGTCATAGCAACATCAATCTTAGAACATAGTGGATACTAGGGATCAAACCCTAACAAAACTAACTCAATTACATGGTAAACCTCATCCAACCCATCACGGTCCAGCAAGCCTACGATGGAATTACTCAGGCACGGCGGTGAGCATCATGAAATTGGTGATGAAGGATGGTTGATGATGACGATGGCAATGGATTCCCCTCTCCGGAGCCCCGAACGGACTCCAGATCTGCCCTCCCGAGGAAGAACAGGGCTTGGCGGCGGCTCCTTATCGTAAAACGCGATGAATCCTTCTCTCTAATTTTTTTCTCCCCGAACGTGAATATATGGAGTTGGAGTTGAGGTCGGTGGAGGTCCAGGGGGCCCACAATGTCGGAGCGCGCGCCCCAGGGGGTGGGCACGCCCCCAACCTTGTGGCTAGGGTGTGGGCCCCCTGCTGCTGATTCTTTCGCCAATATTTTTTATTAATTCCAAAAGTTGTCTCCGTTGATTTTCAGGTCATTCCGAGAACTTTTGTTTATGCACAAAAATAACACCATGGCAATTCTGCAGAAAATAGCGTCAGTCCGGGTTAGTTCCATTCAATTCATACAAGTTAGAGTCCAAAACAAGGGCAAAAGAGTTTGGAAAAGTAGATACGATGGAGACGTATCACCCGACGGTATGATGATAGGCGCCCGTACGGTGATGAGCGGAGATTTCCAGTCGACCCAAGAGAGCCTGGGTTCGGTGCAAGGTCAGTCCTCGTGCATGGCCTGGTTGACAGAGGCAGAGCTAACAGAGAAGGGCTGGACAGAGATCGTCCGAGTGGAAGCAGGGCGTTCGTCTCTGGGCCCGAATGTTTCAGCAGGGCCATCCGAGCAGCTGAGATCCCGCCCAACTTCAGATTGGCTGCGGGAGTGAGCTAGTTCACTGGCGAGTCGAAGCCAGACACATGGTTGGAAGATTACCGAGTGGCAGTGCAGATTGGTGGAGGCAACGATGACGTAGCCATGAAGCACCTCCACTTGATGCTTGAGGGTTCGGACAGGGCTTGGTTGAATCAGTTGGCTCCTGGAAGCTTATTCTGTTGGGAAGATTTGGCCCGAGTGTTTATCAAGACATTCGAAGGCACTTGCAACCGCCCCGCTGGGCTATCTGAGTTGCAGCATTGTGTCCAGAAACCGAATGAAACTCTGAGGGATTACATCGAGCGATGGACTACACTTCATCATCTAGTGGAGAATGTTTCAGAGCACCAAGCCGTCTGCGCTTTCAAGGAAGGCGTATGGTACAGAGAGATCACGCTGAAATTCGGTAGCTCCGGGGCCATGACTCTGAATTGGATGATGGAGATAGCCATTCGGTATGCGAATGGCGAAGAAGACTGAATCCGCAATGGCAAGGGGAAGACAGTCGACCAGGACACCGGGGGTGGATACCCCAATCGGAAATAGAAACGCAAGGCTGAAGCCACTGGACAGGCTAAAGTAGCAGTGGTGAATACCCAAGGAAAGTTTAAGGGAAAACCCAAGGGCTCGTGGGTGCCCAAAAAGTTAAAGACCAGTCTGGCCAGGACGTCCTGGATTTGCCATATCACATTCACACGAAGAAGGATGAAGAGGGTAACTTGATTCTGGCCAAGCATACCACTCAACAGTGCGAACTCTTGATTCAGCAGTTCCGAGAGGGTCAGCCCAGTGAGAAAGACTCCGATAAGGACGAAGATGAGGAAAATGATGATGGTTACTCAAAGGTCAATGCTACCTTGGTGATTTTTGCTGATGTTGAGAGCAAAAGTCGACTGAAAGTCATAAACAGAGAACTGAACATGGTTGCTCCGGCAACTACGACGTACCTGAAGTGGTCAAAGACTCCCATTACATTCGACCAATCTGATCACCCAGCTCACATTGCTACCCTTGGGCACCAAGCGTTGGTGGTCGACCCAGTCGTTGGGGGCACCCGACTGACTAAAGTTCTCATGAATGGTGGTAGTGGTCTGAACATCCTGTATGCTGAGACTCTCCAAGGAATGGGCATTCTAATGTCCCAACTCAGTGAAAGCAACATGCAGTTCCATGGAGTCATCCCAGGGAAGAAGGCAAAGTCACTCTGGCAGATTGCTCTAGATGTAGTTTTTGGTGATTCCAAGAATTTTCGCAAGGAGAAGTTGACGTTTGAGGTAGTGGATTTCCACAGTGCCTATCATGCTATTCTGGGCAGACCGGCATATGCTCGTTTCTTGGCCCGTCCATGTTACATGTATCTTAAGCTGAAGATGCCCGGACCCAAGGGTGTGATCACGGTCACTGGGAACAGGCAGAAAGCAGAGGAATGCCTTCAGAAGGGGTCCAAGATCGCCAACGAGAAAATGGCAGTGGTGGAACTGGAGGAATACAAGAAGAACGCTGATCCGAGTGACCTGCTCCGAGCCAAGAAGCCCGCTTCTGAATCGGCATTTCAGTCGGCCGGTGAGACGAAGCCAGTTCACATCCACCCGGAAGATCCCACGGCCGCTCTGACCCATATCTCAACGACACTCAACAGCAAATAGGAAGCCGTGCTCATCCAGTTCCTCCGTGAGAACTGGGACATCTTCGCATGGAAACCCTCTGACATGCCAGGTGTACCCAGGGGACTGGCTGAGCACCTTTTGCGTGTCGACTCTGAAGCCAAACCAGTCAAAGTGTATCTCCGTTGGTCCGCCGCAAAAAAGAGGAAGGCGATTGGCGAGGAAGTGGCTCGGCTCTTGGTAGCTGAGTTCATCCGCGAGATATACCACTCCGAGTGGCTCGCCAATGTCGTCATGGTCCCCAAGAAGGATAATTCGCTTCGTATGTGTATCAATCGGGCCTGCCCGAAAGATCATTTTCCTCTCCCCCGCATCGATCAGATTGTCAACTTGACTATGGGGTGTGAGCGTTTGTCTTTTCTGGATGCCTATTCTGGGTACCATCTGATCCGACTGTATGGGCCCGATGAAATAAAAACAGCCTTCATCACCCCGTTCGGGTGTTTTTGCTATGTCACCATGCCTTTCGGTCTCAAGAATGCTGGCTCCACATTCATGCGCATGATCCAGAAATGCCTGCTTACTCAGATCAGTCAGAATGTGGAGGCATATATGGATGATATCGTGGTTAAGTCACGCAAGCGTTCCAACCTGCTGACTGACCTTGCTGAAACCGTTGCCAACCTGAGAAGATATGACATCAAGCTCAATTTGTCCAAGTGCACATTCAGAGTTCCCGGAGGAAAGTTACTCGGTTTTCTCGTTTCCGAATGAGGGATATACGCAAATCCAGAAAAGATTGGTGCAATTCTTCGAATGAAACGCCCTGTGCGTGTGCATGGCATTCAGAAGCTTACAGGTTGCCTTGCTGCATTAAGTCGATTCATTTCTCGTCTCGGTGAAAAGGCATTGCCTCTTTACCGACTGACGAAAAAGTCTGATACATTCGAGTGGACTCCTAAAGCTGAAGCAACGTTTGTGGAGCTCAAAGCCCTGCTTTCCACCTAGCCGGTGCTCGCTGCTCTGATCAGCAAAGAACCTCTACTGTTGTATATTGCAGCTACTGGTCAAGTTGTCAACACAGTGCTCACAGTGGAGCGAGAAGAAGAAGGCAATGCCTATAAAGTTCAACACCCAGTGTATTACATCTCAGAAGTCTTGACTCCATCCAAGCAAAGGTATCCGCATTACCAGAAGCTTGTCTATGGAATTTATTTGACTGCGAAGAAAGTTGCACATTATTTCCAAGACCACTCAATTTCAGTCGTCAGCGGCGCTCCATTGTCTGAAATCTTGAACAATCGAGACGCAACCAGCCGAGTGGCTAAGTGGGCAATTGAACTTCTCCTCTGGATATCAAGTCTGAAGCAAAGAAGGCAATCAAGTCTCAAGCAATCACAGATTTCTTGGCTGAGTGGATTGAACAGCAGCAGCCGACTCAAGTTCACTCGGAACACTGGACCATGTTCTTTGATGGATCTAAGATGTTAAATGGTTCTAGTGCCGGAGTGTTCCTGGTGTCCCCGAGGGGCAATAAACTCAGTTATGTCCTCCAGATTCACTTTGATTCCTCCAATAATGAAGCTGAGTACGAAGCACTTCTCTACGGGTTGCGTATGGCCATCTCACTCGGCGTCCGCCGCCTGATGGTCTACGATGACTCAGATTTGGTGGTTAATCAGGTGATGAAGGAGTGGGATGTCAGGAACCCTGCCATGACCGGATACTGTAATGCAGTGAGGAAGTTAGAAAAGAAGTTCGAAGGGTTGGAGCTCCACCACATTCCCCGAATCAAGAATCAAGCAACTGACGACCTGGTGAAAATAGGTTCCACTCGGAGGCCTATCCCCAGCAATGTGTTCCTTGAGCATCTCCGTTCCCCGTCAGAGCAAGAAGATCCCTTTACTGAAGAGCCTCCCCAGCCAATAAGTCCTACCAATCCGAATGAAGTCGAGGTGCCAGCAGTTATTGATCTAGTTATGGAGATTCTGGTAATCACCCCCGACTGGATAGTGCCATATATTGCATATCTGCTCAGGCAGGAGCTTCCAGAAGATGAAGTTGAAGCACGTCAGATCGTCCACAGGTCCAAGGCCTTCACAGTAATTGGCGGACAACTTTACAGAGGAAGTTTTACTGGCGTGGCTCAACGATGTATCTCTCCATAAGAGGGTCGACTGATATTGAATGAGATCCACTCGGGGACCTATGGTCACCATGCATCCTCTCGGACCATCGTAGCCAAAGCATACCGAGTAGGATTCTACTGGCCACGGGCCAATGAAGTTGCAAAAGAGATCGTTGAGAAGTGTGAAGGTTGACAGTTTTACTCCAACATGTCCCACAAACCCGCATCTGCCTTGATGACTATTCCACTCGTCTGGCCGTTTGTTGTGTGGGGGTTGGACATGATTGGGCCGCTAAGGACCGACAGAAGTGGTTTCACTCATCTACTTGTGGCAGTTGACAAGTTCACCAAGTGGATTGAAGCCAAGCCTATCAAGAACTTAGACTCAAGCACAACCATCCATTTCATAAGAGAGTTGATATTCCGATATAGAGTTCTGCACAGCATCATCACAGACAACGGCTAAAACTTTGATTCGAAAGAATTCAGAGCATTCTGCGCTTCCCGATGCACTCGGGTGGACTACGCATTCGTTGCGCACCCGCAGTCGAATGGTCAAGCTGAAAGAGCAAATGGTCTGATCCTCCAAGGGCTGAAACCCAGACTGATGCGCGACCTGAAGCACGCAACTGGGGCTTGGGTAGCTGAGTTGCCGTCTGTTTTGTGGGGATTGAGGACAACTCCCAACAGATCCACTAACCGAACCTCTTTCTTCATGGTGTATGGGGCTGAAGCTGTGCTTCCTAGTGAATTGCTTCACAATGCACCCCGAGTGGAACTGTTCTCAGAAGCTGAGGCAGAAAAAGCATGTCAGGATGCAGTAGATCTTCTAGAGGAAGAGCGAGAGATGGCTTTGATCCGGCAGACTATCTATCAGCAAGACCTTCGTCGATTCCATGCTAGAAACGTCAAAGGTCGAGCATTTCAAGATGGAGACCTTGTGCTTCGAGTGGATCAGCAATGGCCTCATAAGCTCTCCCCCGCATGGGAAGGCCCGTTCGTCGTCACCAAAGTGCTTCACAATGGAGCATATCACCTTTACAACCTAGCTGAGAAGAAAGACGAGCCATGCTCCTGGAACGCAGATCTTCTTCGTCATTTTTATACTTGACAGTCGGATTGTGAAGATGTAATAAGAATACCTGTTAAGTCGTTTATCAAGACATGATTCCCGCAGTCTCTTAATGATTGTTCTCGCATAAACATGTGTTCAAATCCCCCAGTGGCGCTCGGTGGCTTAGCCGCGAACCAGTTTTGCCTAAGTTAATAACTACTCCGATTGGAGAGCAATCCTCCCACTCGGGGGCTTAGCCGCGACCCCATACTCGCCTAAGTTAAAAACTACTCCGAGTGGAGAGCAATCCTCCTGCTCGGGGGCTTAGCCGCGAACCAGTTTCGCCTAAGTTAAAAATTACTCCGAGTGGAGAGCGATCCTCCCACTCGGGGACTTAGCCGCGAATCAGCTTCGCCTAAGTTTCAAAATCACTCCGAGTGGAGAGCAATCCTCCCACTCGGGGGCTTAGCCGTGACCCCGTACTCACCTAAGTTAAAAATACTCCGAGTGGTGAGCAATCCTCCCACTCGGAGGCTTAGCCGCGAACCAGCTTCGCCTAAGTCAAAAAATCCAATCCACAAAACATTCTGAAAGCGAGAAACCAACATACGGATAAAACCACCAAGTTCAGATAAATCCGGCAAGTTTCAGAACCGCAAGCAAAAGTACTTGGGTGCCAGGCTCGAAAGAGTTTAATGGTTACACGATCACTCGGCATTCTGAGGCAAATAAGTTTAGATCATTAAAGTTTCCTCTTCACTCGGCAGGAGGAGGACTCTCTAGCTCTACGAAGGTGTCCAAATTGATGCCGTCAGCTATGCGATTGGAATTGGAGTTTCTTCATGTTCGCCACTTGGAGAGCCTTCAGTTTTCTTCCTTGGCATCCTTGCAATGGACTCTGACGAGTGAAAGAGCCACGTCGGCTCCACAGCGAGCAACAGATTTCTTCCGCGCCTGCACTCGACCAGGAATTTCATTGAGCCAAACCATCAGCGACTCGAGGTCATTCTGAAGTCTGTCCTCCGGCCACAGCTCTTGGTCTATCTTAGACAACGCCACCTTCAGTCGAGCAATGTACCCCAAGACACTATTAAGACGAGCTTCAAGTCGCATAACATTCATTGCGGCTTCATCTTTGATGAGTGACTTTGTGGGGTCATATCATTCTAGTTTCTATTGCCAAATCAAGATAGAGACACAGTTCAAATCATATCTTTTAAGACACAGCAGCATAGACAGAATATAAGTGTGGGAAACTGCACATCACTAACAACACTTATAATGTGCATGACATTAGAACATAACTTTTTATACAACTGAAACTGAAATCAACATAGAGCAAGAAGTTAGAACAACAATCCAGTTAAAGAAATAGGTTTAAAACATACTTGTTGCGCCATTGGAGTTTCAATTGGATCCTTCAAATTCGAAATTAATTGGTATGAGTAAATAAAGTGATGCAAGAGCAAAGGAGTATGGACCATAGCTACGGAATCTGACATGAGAATAGTTGCTCTTCTACTTTAAATGTGGAGTTTGGGTTCATTGTGGTGGTCTTCGTGCTTTGGGCACTACATTTTCCTTACAAACTGCTCGTGTGGGGGTAATCTGTGGTGGACATGGTACTGTATAAATTAGAAGCGGGTTACTATCTGCTCGGGTTAGGGTTAGATGGGGTGTATCTGGTTCTCTGTCCAACGGTGTAGGTGTACAATCTGGAAGAGTCTCGATTATGTGTGGTGGGGCTAGTTCATGGGCCAGTACAACCATGGTTCTATCTGCATCGATGGGTAGCACCATCTTTTGTGAAGAACGGGGTTTTACTCCCTTAGATACCGCCATCAATCCCTCCAATTCAAATGGCTGATAACAAAGAAAAGAAATTGAATGTATAGACATTGTATGATAGACAGATGTGGTAATACACATATATGTTGTCTAACCAAACAGGACAACATGACACAGTTTGACATATATGATGGCTAACTAAATAGGATAGCATGACACAGTTTCAGATATATGATGGATAACTTAACAGTATATAATGAAGTGCCGTCGATAAATTGAAGCAATGCCACCACCATTTTATGAAGTGCTTCCGTCTTGCTTTATTTCCCATGAATTGTGTTTTTTGCAGTTACACTTAAATCTCACACCGCTAACATTGCTTCATCCCAGTGGAACTGCACAAATTTGGTTGCACATTTACTGACCATGTGCTACTCTCATGACAGTAATACTAATGCTATTGTTCTACATGTTAATCTAGTGGCAGTGTTGATGTGATGTGATGCTACTTACTTAAGGGCACTTTCATACTATTAATGTAGTGCCAATTATAATAGAATAGATGCGGCTGTTAATCATATGCCACTTCAAATAACTGTCACTATTTAAATAACCGTATTTCATATTTGCGCAAATAGGGATGTCTGTCTCCATATCGTTTCTATCTGCGCAATCAAAAGTACACACCCCAGTTTTAGTACAACTGCACAAAATTAGATGGCTATTCCTAGCTGCCGTCGTCAAACCACCCGTCTTCCAGGTATTCCTACATTGGTAGTAACTAGGTAGAATGACCAACGCAATCTAAAAGAAGCTGTTTCGTATGTTTTACTTCCTGATTGCAGGGGGGGGGGGGGGGGGGGGGGGGGGGGGGGGGGGGGGGGGGGGGGGGGGGGGGGGGGGGGGGGGGGGGGGGGGGGGGGGGGGGGGGGGGGGGGGGGGGGGGGGGGGGGGGGGGGGGGGGGGGGGGGGGGGGGGGGGGGGGGGGGGGGGGGGGGGGGGGGGGGGGGGGGGGGGGGGGGGGGGGGGGGGGGGGGGGGGGGGGGGGGGGGGGGGGGGGGGGGGGGGGGGGGGGGGGGGGGGGGGGGGGGGGGGGGGGGGGGGGGGGGGGGGGGGGGGGGGGGGGGGGGGGGGGGGGGGGGGGGGGGGGGGGGGGGGGGGGGGGGGGGGGGGGGGGGGGGGGGGGGGGGGGGGGGGGGGGGGGGGGGGGGGGGGGGGGGGGGGGGGGGGGGGGGGGGGGGGGGGGGGGGGGGGGGGGGGGGGGGGGGGGGGGGGGGGGGGGGGGGGGGGGGGGGGGGGGGGGGGGGGGGGGGGGGGGGGGGGGGGGGGGGGGGGGGGGGGGGGGGGGGGGGGGGGGGGGGGGGGGGGGGGGGGGGGGGGGGGGGGGGGGGGGGGGGGGGGGGGGGGGGGGGGGGGGGGGGGGGGGGGGGGGGGGGGGGGGGGGGGGGGGGGGGGGGGGGGGGGGGGGGGGGGGGGGGGGGGGGGGGGGGGGGGGGGGGGGGGGGGGGGGGGGGGGGGGGGGGGGGGGGGGGGGGGGGGGGGGGGGGGGGGGGGGGGGGGGGGGGGGGGGGGGGGGGGGGGGGGGGGGGGGGGGGGGGGGGGGGGGGGGGGGGGGGGGGGGGGGGGGGGGGGGGGGGGGGGGGGGGGGGGGGGGGGGGGGGGGGGGGGGGGGGGGGGGGGGGGGGGGGGGGGGGGGGGGGGGGGGGGGGGGGGGGGGGGGGGGGGGGGGGGGGGGGGGGGGGGGGGGGGGGGGGGGGGGGGGGGGGGGGGGGGGGGGGGGGGGGGGGGGGGGGGGGGGGGGGGGGGGGGGGGGGGGGGGGGGGGGGGGGGGGGGGGGGGGGGGGGGGGGGGGGGGGGGGGGGGGGGGGGGGGGGGGGGGGGGGGGGGGGGGGGGGGGGGGGGGGGGGGGGGGGGGGGGGGGGGGGGGGGGGGGGGGGGGGGGGGGGGGGGGGGGGGGGGGGGGGGGGGGGGGGGGGGGGGGGGGGGGGGGGGGGGGGGGGGGGGGGGGGGGGGGGGGGGGGGGGGGGGGGGGGGGGGGGGGGGGGGGGGGGGGGGGGGGGGGGGGGGGGGGGGGGGGGGGGGGGGGGGGGGGGGGGGGGGGGGGGGGGGGGGGGGGGGGGGGGGGGGGGGGGGGGGGGGGGGGGGGGGGGGGGGGGGGGGGGGGGGGGGGGGGGGGGGGGGGGGGGGGGGGGGGGGGGGGGGGGGGGGGGGGGGGGGGGGGGGGGGGGGGGGGGGGGGGGGGGGGGGGGGGGGGGGGGGGGGGGGGGGGGGGGGGGGGGGGGGGGGGGGGGGGGGGGGGGGGGGGGGGGGGGGGGGGGGGGGGGGGGGGGGGGGGGGGGGGGGGGGGGGGGGGGGGGGGGGGGGGGGGGGGGGGGGGGGGGGGGGGGGGGGGGGGGGGGGGGGGGGGGGGGGGGGGGGGGGGGGGGGGGGGGGGGGGGGGGGGGGGGGGGGGGGGGGGGGGGGGGGGGGGGGGGGGGGGGGGGGGGGGGGGGGGGGGGGGGGGGGGGGGGGGGGGGGGGGGGGGGGGGGGGGGGGGGGGGGGGGGGGGGGGGGGGGGGGGGGGGGGGGGGGGGGGGGGGGGGGGGGGGGGGGGGGGGGGGGGGGGGGGGGGGGGGGGGGGGGGGGGGGGGGGGGGGGGGGGGGGGGGGGGGGGGGGGGGGGGGGGGGGGGGGGGGGGGGGGGGGGGGGGGGGGGGGGGGGGGGGGGGGGGGGGGGGGGGGGGGGGGGGGGGGGGGGGGGGGGGGGGGGGGGGGGGGGGGGGGGGGGGGGGGGGGGGGGGGGGGGGGGGGGGGGGGGGGGGGGGGGGGGGGGGGGGGGGGGGGGGGGGGGGGGGGGGGGGGGGGGGGGGGGGGGGGGGGGGGGGGGGGGGGGGGGGGGGGGGGGGGGGGGGGGGGGGGGGGGGGGGGGGGGGGGGGGGGGGGGGGGGGGGGGGGGGGGGGGGGGGGGGGGGGGGGGGGGGGGGGGGGGGGGGGGGGGGGGGGGGGGGGGGGGGTAGGCCCAAGACAAAATAGCCCATCCACCCTAGTAAATCATAAAATCAATACAAAAGCCCATATATTTACTTAATGAGAGGCGCTATCCAGCACACCGCCCCCCAAAAAACCTGGGTGCTCTTCTTCCTCCTCACTTCCACCCACCTCACGTTAGCTCGCTCCACTCGTACCCCCAAATTCCTCACCTCACTCCTACAGAAAACCCCAGCTCCGCTTCTTCCTCACTACTACAGTAAAACCCTAGCTCCCCATCTTCTTCCCTCGCACTACAACTAGGCTCGTCATTCGTTACTCTGCTCAAATCCATGAGCTCGGCGTGACGCCCTCAAGAAAAATGGCGTCGTCTGACCCCAGCGCCAAGAAGATGAGGCTCCCGCCAGCGGCGACGCCTGTTGTAGATCCCGCACCCGGCAGCGCAGGGAGAAGCGGCGAGCCCGCCCCCACCCGATCCCAGGAACCCGTAGAATCTCAAGTGGACCGCATCAGTGATCTCTCGGACGCCATCCTTGGGGAGATCATCTCGCTTCTCCCCACCAAGGATTGCTGCCGCACCCAAGTCCTCTCAATTTGGTGGAGCCCTCTATGGCGTGTCGTGCCCCTTAATCTCGACTGTCATCAGCTATCTCTCTTTAATGATTTTGAACTCCCAAGAGGTATCATCTCCTCCCACAAGGGCTCCGTTTAAAGCCTCCACATCCCGTCATGCTATCTGAGCAAGCATACCATGCCCTGCACGGTGGATGCTTGGCTAAAATCCCCTGAATTCACAGAAGTACAGCTGCTTGAGTTCTATTATTCCCCAAGAAATCACCTACCAGATAACGAACGCCATGTACTTGTTCCCCCAGCACCGATGTCCATCTCGCGGTTTTACTCCTATCTCCACACCACCACCTTTGCGCTGTGCTACCTACCAGACAATCTGGTACTAAACCTTTGACTCCCATTTCTCAAAAAACTTTCACTTGTGCGGGTTCGTATATCGGAGGCCTCATTGCACAACATCATCTAGTCCAGTTGCCCTGCCCTGGAGTGCTTGGTGCTTGTTTTCACAGTTAGAATCGGTTGTCTCCAAATAAAGTCGCCTAACCTTGTAAGAATTGGAATTTCTTTTGACGGAAGGCAGCTCATCATCCAAGATGCCCCTTCACTTCAAAGGTTGATCCTTGATTCTAGTTATTCACCGTCGCAAATAACCGTGATCTCTGCACCTAAACTGGAGACCTTGGGTGTAATACATGATCTCTGTGCTCATTTCAAGATGGTGTTTGGCTCCACAGTTCTTCAGGTACTGTATATTATCATCTACACTTGTAACCATAAGCTACATTTTAAATTTCTGCGCATAAGTTATATATCATCTTGGAGAACACATTTTGTACTAATATTATGTACTATGTTATATATCAATGGTGCTTGATTCTGTCAAGATCTTATATATCCAAATGAATAATTTTAATCTGAACAAGATTATTGGCTTGCTGCAATGCTTTCCATATCTGGAGAAGTTGTATATAAAGGTGATAATTTCACACAGATTGGAAGCCCGCATATAGAGTACTAGAATTAACCATTCGGCTGTTACTCTTTCGACACTCTTTTTTTAGACCTTAACTGTTTTCAATATTCATGTCTATTTAGGCAACAGGACGGGGTAAGAGAGTTATAATATATCGGTGGATTCGTAAGCACCGGGATTTTCTCACTTCTCATGACATACGATTGAAGACAATAACACTGGAACGATATGTAGCCAACCATGCAAACACTAGATTTGTCACATTCTTCCTGCTGAATGCGAGGTTACTATTGTCCATCAGGCTTAAGTTTATCAGTAGCGTGGTTTTGATGGATGGGTATGTCAAAGAGCAAAAAAAGGAGTTTCAGGTGGACAAAAGAGCTTCTGAACGTGTCGGCCTTCTATTTACAACATCTTGTGGTCATAATCCAGTAAATTATATGACCCATGATGTTCATTCTATGGACTGACCGATCCGTTTTACTGTGACTAATGAAAACAGTGCTGGAGTCAGATGTTGTTGCCCTTTTCAATCTGGGTTTTGTCTAAACCTGATGAACAATTAACCCTCGTGCTTTTGTACTGTTTGTAAGCTGGAGTTACATGTTGTTGCCCTTTTCAACTCGGTTGTGACTGTCATATTTTCTTTGAAACAAGGGAAATGGCTTGTCATTTGTTTAATTAAGACTGAAATATTGTAACAAAACCCAACCAAGGAAAATAACATCACTCTCGCCGGCTGCTTGAACTCACTGTGCATTACAGAACCCAAGTGATTAGCCCCCACCAGCAACCACAAACTTATTTTGAACTAGCACACCAAATGGGCTGTAAATTTTCATAAGAAAGGCTGCATGACCATGACAGATTTGGATTATGACATTTGGGACCCACGAGGAAAAAGCTTATCCAAGGTGGTGTCGACTTACTAGCTAGTCAACAAACGATTCTGCCTACCAGCCGTTGGATTGACATCCAACATCTGTCCTGTATCTTCTATCTCTTGTCTTCTTCCTCCAGCTGCCCAAACCAAACCACCCCATCAGTTCCGCCTGCTCCCGCCTCCCATGGCTCGCTGCGCCTTCGCCGCCCTACCGTACCCTGTAACGTTGGCCAGTCCCTCCCTCTATTCCCCCACACATCCTGTTATTCTCCAGCGACGTCAGCCCTAACACGCACCCGCACCCGAACCAGTCAACCCTCGTACCCCCCTCCGCCTGTGACTGGACCAGCGCATGTTCCATGGCTCCTATTCATTTCGTCCGAGGCCTCACCATCGTCCTCTGCCTTGGTTTGCTCACCGTGCACGGTGCGCCGCCCTCTTGCGTTGTCAACATCATCAACAACTGAGAGGAACAAGGAGATGACTATACATGGAGAGGATGACAGTAGGGACCCACCAGGGTCATGGTAGTACGCAAGCAAGTGCCTCATTATTACAAGCCCAAAAAAATGATTCCTCCTAATGGTTGGACATCTGGGGCCCACGCCATTGTCAACGTAGTCAATAAACGAGAGAATTACACAATGAGCGGCTGACACCAGGGACCCAGCTGGTCGCGTAGTTGTTATTTACTTTTTTTTAGGAACAAGCAGTTGTTATTTATACTAGTTTTAGAGACAGATCAGGGTAACAACGGGGCTGTGCGGGGGCTGTGGCCCGTCTAGCCAGGGTTTTATTTATGTTTACCACATCATGAGCCCAGTTGTGTTTTTTTCTTGCTGAAAATGGCTAGCCCAGTTCTACTTTTTTAAAGAAATACCCAACCGAGGCCTACTTGCTTTGTAAGCCCTGCTAGGCTGCAAATCTTTCAAGACGAGGAGAGTTTCATTCGGCTTGCCCAGAAAATGGGCTATCAGTAATGAGAAATGGGTTGTACATTTTTAAAACACATCAAACCGGGAATTAGTTTCAATTTTTTTTTCATTTGAAGATTTTAAATTCCATTGATTTTTATGCGTGGACAATTAATTGGATTTTATATTTATATAAATTTATTTTTCAAATTAGTTTGAATGCGACTTGAAATTTCGGGATTAAAAACAGTTGGGACCGCACAAAAATATGCTAAATTTCGTACAATTTTTAACCGTGGCCACAATATGGGCTGTGATGCTAACAAAAAGAATATGGGCTCCAAAGAAATCCTTAAGAATTAGCAAATGGGCTGTAAATTATTAGAAATAATGGCAGATGGGCTGTATGTTGTTTTCCACACATTTGAGGTTGACTTGTGCGCCTACTATAGGTCGACGCGTACGCTTTCCTAAAAAAAGGTTGATGCACACGCAACACCGTGTCAACTTAGTCAACACACGAGAGCAGTGACTGTTGGATATCCATCCAACAGCCATCATGCTTCTTCAATCTCTACTCTTCCTACTACAGCCACTCAAACAAGCGCCGGCGGGACTGCCTGCTCCCTCCTCCCGCGGCCGGCTGTGCTGCTGCGCAGGCCTCAACGCCCCACCGTACTCCCATCGCTGGCCTAGCCATCCCTCTACTCACCCACACCTGCTGTTATTCTCCGGCGACGGCAGATGAACCAGTAAACCCTCGTACTCCCCTCCGCATGGGAAACAACTGCCGAGTCTTCCCTGGCTCCATGTCGTTCCCTTCCTAGGCCTCGCCGTCGTCCACCGCCCTGGTGCTCTCGGTGCGGCGTGGTCAATGTGGTCAACGAACGACATCCATCGGAAGTGGACTGTACGTGGAGAGGCTGACAGCTGGGTCCATGGCCAGACACAAGGAAATGCCTCCTTATTACGTGCAAAATAATGATTCCTCCACCTGACAGCTGGGACCCACCAGAAGGGCCTCTGTATTTCGTGAAAAAAAAACGTTTTGCCCGCTGACAGCTCAGACCCACCAGCTATATCTTCGCATGCAAGGAAGTGCCTCGTTATTACACACAAAAAATGAATACTACCCTTGCTAGCTAGGACCCACCATAGTGGAAGGCTAACTTGTGGGCCTACTAAGTTGACGCGCACGGAGGGCTTTGTCAACTTAGTCAATATGAATGATTCTAGCTCTACTGACCGTATGATGTCCATCCAACGGCCGTAGTGCTTCTTCAACCTCTGGTCTTCTTGCTCCAGCCGCCCAAACCAGCGCTTGTTGTGCCACCTTCTCCTGCCTCCCGTGGCCGGCTCTGCTGCCGCGCAGGCCTAACCGCCCCACCCTACTCCAACCTCTGGCCAGGCCATCCCTCTACTCACCCACAACCCCTGTTATTCTATGGCAATGGCAGCCTCACACCGCAGTCGAACCAGTCAACCCTCGTACTCCTCTCCGCGAGGGCATCCACTGCCGTGTCTTCCCCAGCTCCGTGTCATCCCCTTCCTAGGCCTCGCCATCGTCCACCGCCTTGGTGCTCTTGGCGCGGCGTGGTCAATGTGGTCAAGGAACGACTTCTATCGGAAGAGTATGTGGAGAGGCTGACAGTTGGGTCCATGACCGCAGCAAGGAAGTGCCTCCTTATTATGCGCAAAATAATGATTCCTCCACCTGACAGGAGAGACCCACCGGACGGGCCACCGTATTTCACGAAAAAAGTTTCCTCTCTGACAGCTGGGACCCACCAGCTACATCTTCACATGCAAGGAAGTGCGTCCATATTACGGGCAAAAAATATGATTCTCCCCCTGACAGTTGGGACCCACCAGCTATATCTTCGCACGCAAGGAAGTGCGTCCATATTACGGGCAAAAAATATGATTCTCCTCCTGACAGTTGAGACCCACCAACCGTACGTAGGGTTGCCTGTCTGGTCATGAACGTGTACGTACATACTGGTCGATCGGTCTGTCTGCAGGCTGCAGCGATGAACCATGGCCGAGTAAGGAAGGGCATGTGTCGTAGTAGAGGTGCAGACGTGGCATGTCACGCAGTCCCGTCTATATCGTGTACACGTACGTACAGCCAGGGTGGAACAAACTAAATATGGCCACGTACGTACATACGGGTGGGGTCTCGAACGCCTACTCGCGCATATGTACGGCCAGGGCTCGTGTACATGGAGAGGCAGCGGAGAGCAGCGATGGCGTCTTATTCATCGGCAGCCAACCAGCTGAGTCGGGATGGAGAAATTGCGTCATGTTCATCGGGAGCCAATGGAATGTGTCCTGTTCATCGGGAGCCAACCGGCTTGGACGGAACAGCCAAAACGAGGCATGGCGTACCGCAGAACGTAGGAAACGGCCTTCTGTTCGACTACCTACGGTCGAAATGGGATCCTGTTCACCGGGAGGGGTCTGGCGTACCGCAAAACGGAGGAAACAAACTTCTCTTCGACCTCCTACGGTCGAATCAGGGTCCTATTGATCGGGAGGGGTGTGGCGTACCGCAAAACGGAGGAAACAAACTTCTCTTCGACCTCCTACAGTCGAACTAAGCTCCTGTTCATCAGGAGGGGTGTGGCGTATTGCAAAATGGGACTCCATGAGCTACTGTTCATCCATCGTCTACTGCCTCGCTCCAGCCTCCACGGGCTACTGTTCATCCACCCGTCGACGTCGTCCAGCCTCCACCTATGACTGTTCATCCACGGCGTCTCCCTCCTGCCTCCAGTAGCTACTATTCATCCAGCCTCCACCGGCTACTGTTCAACCAGCCCTCCACGGGGTCCTGTTCATCCAGCCTCCACCGGCTACTGTTCAACCAACCCTCCACGGGGTCCTGTTCATCCACCCCCAACCGGCTCGATCAGGGTCCTGTTCATCCAGCGGCAACAGCCTCTCCTACCTAGGGATGTAAATGGTACGGATAATTTCTGTTCCGAATCCGTTTCCGCATCCGTTTTTGAGGATATGGTATGCACTTGTTCAAATCCGGCGGATATGGATGCAGATACGGATTTTGGTCAAGCGGATATCCGGCGGATATGGTATTGATAATATCCGGCGGATGTGGATTATCCGATATGTTTTCCGGATTATCCGAGGCTATCAAATAGGATTATCCGATAAATTGAGCCCAACAACAAGCCCAAATACCAAGTACTACTAAATAAAATCACCACTTATGAAATAGTGTTTAACCTAACCCTAGTAAGATGACCACAATCACGGGAAGGCGGCAACCGTGGTCATTGCTAGTCGGCTGTCCGGCACAATGGGCAAAGATGCCGGCGCCGGTCTGACCAATAGAGGTGAGAACTCTATTTGCACACATTTCATGATTTTCTAGATGCAATCAATCACGTTAGTTTAGGGCACCTCCAAGGTATATGCATCCACGCCATGCTACCATGCAGCTTGCTCTACGTGCACAACTGGTCGTGGTGGTAGATCACCATGCAGAATCGGCATTGCTCGCAGGCATGACAACGCCCGTACATGACAATGGCAAGGTCCAGGTCCAGCTGCTGGCCCTGCGTGATGTGCGCCAGGACCGCGGTCTGCATACATATATACGCTCGCAGCGCGTTGGGACGGCGGTCTGAATAATTATATGCCGGCGTCAACACGTTTACTTGCACATATAAGGCGGCCAATATGGGCTCAGGCGATCATGTACTGGTTGCTTACATGCACGCACAAGTATAGCTGGTAGACTTGTGAACACATATTGTACTAACTAACTAAGTTAATATTTAAACTCTTATGGCCTTGGAATAGACTTGAGAACACCAAGTTGTAGTAGTAGTTAGAATTAAGTATTTTATAATTAAAAAATCACAAAAAGTATTTATAATAAAATACTAGCCTTTTATAATAAATTAAAACTTCAATAAAACTTAGAATTAAGTATCTCTTAAGTACGACTTTCATCTTGTACTCTGTGTCTAATACCATCATAATTTTATCAGTCCTTATTGTTGCCACATTGTGTGAGTTATGACTTTAAAACACTTGGTCACTCTCTAGTGTTACAAGGTTGGATAAAAAAGGGTGTTCATATTGTTTGCATATTAGTAATGGAATCATGTCTTGCCGTATCACCCATTATTTTTTGTCCATTTTCGGTCCGAGTCCGCTCCGCATCCGCTCCGAATCCGTAGTCCGATATAATCCGCATTCGTATCCACATCCGGTCATTATCCGCTCCGCTCCGAATTCGACAAAAAATTATGGTAAAGGATATGGTAAAGACATAATCCGATCCGTTTACATCCCTACTCCTACCACGGGGTCCTGTTCATCCAACCCCCACCGGGAACTATTCATCCAACCCCCAACAACATTCACTGTTCATCAAGAGGCAGCATGTTTGATCGGCTTCAGTTAGCAGCAGTAGCGAAGGAATCGCTCGGGTTCAGTTAACAGCCAAGGGATCGATCGCTTGGGTTCAGTAACGTAGCTAGTGCAATCGCTCGGGTTCAGTAAGCAAATGCCACGCTCGGGTTCAGTTAGAGCCCAACTCCTCGCACACATGCGCGTACGTGTACGAGAGAAACGCGCAAACCTCTGTGCATCGCTCGGCCCCGACCACCCACCGTAACCGGGAACTCCCCAAAATTTTCCTCGCCCTCGCTTCTACCATGGTTTTTTCTATCATGGGCGGCCCAAATAATATCATCCGGGTGCATCTCCGACCCGTCCAGGATGAAAAGCCCATTTCCTTTCATGATTTTTTGTTATAGAAGTAGGAGCCCACCACATCTATGATGATACCGGCTTTTGTCACAATTATCGTCATAGAAGTGTCATAAGCATGACAAGAAAAAAAATCGTTCGGCCCAAAATGTCACGGATGTGTCTTTTTTTTGTAGTGATATCTGCGTTCCAAGGTTAGCGCAGTACGTCCTGAAGTGGTTGCTCGTGAATTGTGAGCCATTGTCAGTAATGATACGATTAGGATCACCGAAATGGCTCACAAGGCCCTTGATGAACTTGACGGCTGAGCCAGCGGGGATGGTGCGTATTGGCTCCACTTCCGCCCACTTGGTGAACTTGTCGATGGCGACGTAGAGGTAGCGGTATCCGCCGGCCACCCGAAGGAATGGGCCCAGGATATCCAATCCCCAGACCACGAACGGTCACGAGAGCGGGATGGTCTGGAGACCTTGCCCGGGCTGGTGAATCTACTTGGCGTGGAACTGGCAGGCCTCGCAGGATCACACCAGCTCGGTGGCGTCGTTGAGCGCCGTCGGCTAGTAGAAGCTGCTACGGAACACCTTGCCCACGAGGGTGTGTGACGAGGAGTGGTTCCCATAGTCTCCGCGGTGGATATCAGCCAGCAACTCACGCCCGTGTTCTTCGGATATGCACCACAGCGAGACATCGTTGGGGCGTCGCCGGTACAGCTCGTCGTCCTCCAAGCAATAGGCAGTAGCCTGGCGGACCACGCGTTTCGCGTCCTCCTCCTTCTCTGGCAAGGTGCCGTAGAGCAGGTACACCTTGAATTCCTCGGTCCAGCAGCCAGCCTGAGGTTCCAGCGCCAGGAGTAAGCGAGCTCCTGAGGTCGGGCCACAAGCCGGGGCTCCTAAGGTCGGGGCCGGCGGTAGCTCCTCCCTGGGCAACACCGAGCCTCGCCCGGGGGGCCGTTAACGGCTTGTGGAGCCTCTCCTCAAAGACTCCAGGCCTCTGGGGCTCACGGCGGGACGCCCTCTTGGCGATGTTGTGTGCTTCCTTGTTCGCACCTCGCGGGACATGCTGCCACTCTAAGCCCAGGAAGCATATTTCGATTTTAGGTACCTCTTCCAGGTAAGCCTCCACGTGCTCATCCTTCGGCTTGTACTCTTTATTGCAGAAGTTTACATGGAGTTGGGAGTCACCCTTGATGGTGAGGCACTTGACTCGCAGGCCGACCGTGGCCCTGAGGCCAGCAATCAAGCCCTCGTACTCTGCGATGTTGTTGGAGACCTTCTTGCCGCGCCGGAAGCAGAGTTGCACGACATAGTAGAGCTTTTCCTTGGTTGGTGAGACGAGCATGACTCCAGCCCCCGAGCCTTGTCATGCGAAGGCACCGCCAAAGTGCATGACCCATCCGTCGGGTGCCTCGTCGTAAGGCGCGAGGGATTGACCCTCATCCAACCCCCGATCAGGAGCATCAGTCCACTCTGCCACTAAATCAGCCAGGGCCGCCCCCTTGATGACCCTGGTTGTGCTGAACTCCAGCTGGAAGGCTTGCAGCTCGATGTTCCATTCTACAACCCTTCCCACCGCGTTGGGGCTGTGCAGCACCTTCTCCATGGGATACGCCGATACGACCTTGATGGGGTGGCCTTGGAAATAGTGACGCAACTTTCTTGAGGCGACGAGGAGCGCGAGCATCAGCTTGTGCTGCATAGGGTAGCGAGCGCGCGCATCATGCAACACCGTGCTGACGAAGTACACCGGGTGCTCGATGAGGGGCGAGGAGTTGGGGATGTCTTGCTCCGCGGGGTGCACGAGGGGCTCGTGAGGCTTGGAGGTCGATGAAACAATGGGATCCTCATGTGCGCCGCCCCGGGGTAGCGAGGGTCGTGCGGCTTCTCGTTTGCTGCCTTGCTTCGAGCCCGCGCTGGCGGGTCGCTCCCTCACCGCCACGAACGGCGCACTGGCCGAGTGGGGAGTGGCCGCCAAATAAAGCACCAGGGGCTCACGCGGACGGGGCGCCACCATGACCGGCGGGCTCATGAGGTATCGCTTGAGGTCTTCGAAGGTCGCCTTAGCTTCCGACGTCCACTCGAACGGGCCCTTCTTCTTCATCAGCTTGAAGAAAGGGAGGGTGCATTCGCCAAGCTTGGATATGAAACGCCCTAAGGAAGTCACGCACCCTACGAGATTCTGCATCTCCTTGAGGGTCTGAGGCGGGTTCAACCATTCTATTACCTTGACCTTCTTGGGGTTGGCCTTGATCCCTCTGTGCGAGACTAGGAAGCCCAGTAGCTTGCCGAACGGGACCCCGAACACACACTTCTCCGGGTTGAGCTTCAGGTTTATGCCGTGCAAGTTAGCGAATGTTTCTTCCAGGTGTTCGATTAGGGTCCTTGCTTCCCGCGACTTGACATGATGTCATCGACGTATGCCTCTGCATCCCTCCCCAGCTGTGGCCCGAGCGTTATGTACATCAGCGGCTGGAAAGTTGCGCCAGCGTTCCGCAACCTAAAGGGCATGCAAGTGTAGCAGTACACGCCGCACGGGGAGATGAAAGTTGTCTTCTCGACGTCCTGTGTCGCCATCTTGATTCGATGATATCCTGAGAAAGCATCCAAGAAGCACATCAAATCGCACTTGGCAGTGGAATCCATGATCTGGTCAATACGCGAGAGCGAGAAAGGGTCCTGGGGGTAGTCCTTGTTGAGGCTCCTGAAGTCAACGCACATGCACTCCTTCCCGCCTTTCTTGGGGACGATCACATGATTTGCCAACCAGTCCAGGTGCAGTATTTCTGGATGACGCCAGCCTCTTGGAGCTTGCTAACCTCCTGGACGATGAATACTTGCTTGTCTTGTGCTTGACGCCGTGCTTTTTTCTTCACCGGGCACGCACCAGGACACACCGTCGGGTGGTGCTCAAATACCTCCCTCGGGACACCAACCAAGTCTGACGCTTCCCATGCAAATACGTCTTTGTTGGCCCTCAAGAAGTCAACCAGCGCCTCCTCTTGGTCCAAAGGAAGGCCCACACCAATGGTGAAGGTGGGGCCCGAGCCCCCGATGTTGACATGCACCTGCTTTGTCTCGGCCCGGTCCTGAGAGAACAACTGCTTTTTCTTCGTGGGCGCGGCCTCCTGACCCTCCGCTCCGAATTCGACAAAAAATTATGGTAAAGGATATGGTAAAGACATAATCCGATCCGATCCGATCCGTTTACATCCCTACTCCTACCACGGGGTCCTGTTCATCCAACCCCCACCGGGAACTATTCATCCAACCCCCAACAACGTTCACTGTTCATCAAGAGGCAGCATGTTTGATCGGCTTCAGTTAGCAGTAGTAGCGAAGGAATCGCTCGGATTCAGTTAACAGCCAAGGGATCGATCGCTTGGGTTCAGTAACGTAGCTAGTGCAATCGCTCGGGTTCAGTAAGCAAACGCCACGCTCGGGTTCAGTTAGAGCCCAACTCCTCGCACACATGCGCGTACGTGTACGAGAGAAACGCGCAAACCTCTGTGCATCGCTCGGCCCCGACCACCCACGGGGGGGGGGGGGGGGGGGGGGGGGGGGGGGGGGGGGGGGGGCCCGAGCCCCCGATGTCGACAGGCACCTGCTTTGTCTCGGCCCGGTCCTGAGAGAACAACTGCTTTTTCTTCGTGGGCGCGGCCTCCTGACCCTCCGCTGCGCCCACGGTGGCAGGGCACGAAGCAACCACGGCCCTGTAGGCAAACTCGAGGACCTGGACCGCGTCTTTCGTATCCTCGACCACAATGATGACGCCACTGCTGCCCGACATCTTGACGATGTTGTAGCCCAGATGGGTGGCCGCCATGAACTTGGCGAGGGCCGGATACCCCAGGATGGTGTTGTATGGGAGGCAGATGTGGGCGATCACTACTGCAGGATGCTGCTAACGCGACACTATGATTGGAGACCCTTCGATGAAACTGTGTGCGATGCAATAATCGCAAACGGTGGTGTAAAAAACCATCAAAAAAGGTGCAAAATGTTTACGACGACGGATGCATCAAACACGGTTCAGATTTTAGTTGCGTGTGCGATGCAGGGCTTACGGTTCAGTTCAATTAACTATTTGCGATGAGGAGGAACAAAAGAAACAGGCAGCCAAATGAAGGTGTGTGCAATATACAGCATACGGTTCACTCAGATGAACTGCTTGTGATTAGATTAGGCAACACAAAAGAAATAGTTAGCCAGATCAAGGTGTGTGCGATATACGGCATGCGGTTCACTCGAATGAACTGTTTGTGTTGAGACAAGAGAACAAAAATAGTTCAATATTGTCGGCGTTCTAGGAACGGGGGTACCCAGACTTGCCTGCCTGCGGCCCATGGCGTGGCTCCATCGACGGCCAGGTATGGCCCAGCTTCAGCAACAACAACCCAAGACCCTCGCGAGGCGGGCGACACCAAGACCTCCCTGGGGGCGGCCCCCCCAGGCTGGCTCCCGAGGAGCAGAGATATCTATGCAAGCTGCACCTCGCGAGGTTCATATGACGTGAGCCGTGACGACTAAGGCCAGGCGGGTGCCAGCGGGCGCAGTGTACCAGTTTCCTCTTTGGTGCTAAGGAGGCAAGCGCAGGCGCGGGGTCCTGAGGAATCAAGCAAAAGTTTCCATTCCGGTGCAACAAGACCAAGACCGCCAGGACGGCATGACGAAGGTCATCGCGGAGCCCACCGCGGTGTCACCACCAGATGCTTTTGCAGGCGAAGACTACTTTTGTCAGGATAACTTGTACTGGTTGTCTCCCTTTGAATTTGGCCGTTGTGGGATCCCTTCCCGCCTACATTTGGGAAGAGGACCAAGTCCACTATAAATAGGACTTAGCCACCACCATAGAGGGGGAGGACGGATCATCGGATCCATTCCACCTTAACCAGCTCACCAGTTCATCGAGCACAAGAACACCTCACCTCTTGAGGCTGTTCGGCCATTGTACTAGTTCATCCACAGCCCCTCGAGGCCAATCCACCACAAAATCTGGAGTAGGGTATTGCACCGCAAGGTGGCCCATACCAGGATAAACTGCTGTGTCTCTTGTCCATTGGGTTCGTCTAGCTAGGCCGTGGATTCGGTGAGCAGGCAGACTGGGGAGGATGAGTTCTTCGCACGCACCCCAGAGTTCGAACCTCTCAAGGGTCTGCGGAACCCTGAATCCGACAAATATAACAAGATGTGTGTGATACGCGGCAAACATGTGTGTAATCAGAAATGTGTGCGAAGACCGATAATGCATGTTACAAAAATTGTATAACTGGAAACTATGTTCAAATACGAATCCAACGATATAATCTTTGGCGACATGCATTCGTATTTTATTAGTTAAATCCTACTTATAAACCAGGACGGGGGTATAGTAGGTAATTAAATCGCAAACGTTTTTTTGTATTAACCGTATGTGTACGTGTCCTTTCGTCCTCCTCTCGCACGTCTTGTCACCCCGCTGCCGCAGACGGCTTACAGCGCAAGCTTGCGCAGCGCGCGGGAGCATTCTTTTGGCCAAACGGTGGCTCGAAGTGGCACCAATGAATCATCGGTGAGCCCGTTCCCGTGCAACCTCGCAGGTTCCCGCGCAAGCTTCCCGGGGGGGGGGGGGGGGGGGGGGGGGGGGGGGGGGGGGGGGGGGGGGGGGGGGGGGGGGGGGGCCTCCGTAGTAGTAGTATTTAGGGGCTATTTTGTTCAGTTCATCTGACTATAGATGTGTGGTGGAACTGTACCTTCTCCCACAATTGCCAATGGCACCGGTCCGTCGTCGTCGGTCAGCCACTCCGCCATCATCAGAGGACAGCTCCAGCTGGGAGGCTACACCACGGCGGCGACTCAGTCCCCGGCATACTGTAGTGTGCGTGGCATCCCTGTTGGGTGTTGGCGGAACACCCACCACACGCTCCGCCTCCGGTGCCCGTCGGCAGCTGTTGCAGGCCGCCGTTGCCGCCACACAACCATCGAAAGCCAGGGCCATCGCCCGCTCAGCCGCTGTGGCCCAAAGGCGGGAGGTGGCCGTCGTGGCTGCCACCCCACTGCCGGCCATCACCCACTCCGCCACCACGGCCCGAAGGCGGGAGGTGGCCGTCGTGGCTGCCACCCCACTGCCGGCCATCACCCGCTCCGCCACCGCGACCTGAAGGCGGGAGGTGGCCTTCATGGCCGCCACCCCATCGTCGGCCGCCGTGGCCGCCAGCCCACCGTTGACTGCCGGGATCATCACCCGCTCCGCTACAGCCGCCCGAAGGAGGGAGGCGGAGGTGGAGGCCCGCACGTGCGTCAGCGACCTTGCGCGCTACATTGAGTTCCTGCGGGAGGAGGAGGAGGAGCGCCTTGTCGAGCATGCAAAGAGCCAGACCGTAGCCATGGCCGCATCACACGCCAACGCAGAGGCGAGGAATCAGGAGATCTACCAGCAGTTCAGCCGCGTCGAGAGGGATCGTCTGGAGCGACAGTGGGCGTTCAAGCTGGCGAGTGTCGCTGAACGTGCAGCAGCGGCAGGCACCGTATTGCATTTGTCCATCTTGTCGGTACGCTCCTCCTCCTCCTCCTCTGCCTCTTACTGAGCGCTCGGTAGAGGAGAGGCTGCCGGAAGTAGCACAAAGCCCCTCCGTAGTAGTAGTATTTAGGGGCTATTTTGTTCAGTTCATCTGACTATAGATGTGTGGTGGAACTGTACAACGTACTTAAAATTAGCTAGTATATATAGTTGAACTAGCTATTTCAGTACGTGGTTGGCCACAATTGGGGAAAAGTTTGGTTGGTTCAGCTGTCGATTTGAACTGTTTGTATAAATTAAGAACGACTGCTTAATCTATGAATGAAATCTATGCTTAATTACTGAATTTTAGTTGCAAAAATTAGATAGTGCTAGTAATTTTTAGCTGCATATTTTGACAAATCGCAGTGTTACAAGGATTGACAAATGGCAACGTTACTAGATCAACAAATGTCAATCTTTCCAGTTTGACAAATGGCAACATGCCCAATATGACAAATTCAAATCTTACCAAATTGTTTGTACGTGGTTGCACACGGGTCATCCAAAACAACCGTTTGCGTTGAAGGGATGCACAAATCTTGCGCTGCGAATTTTCCCTCAACTTCAGAGGGAAGACCATAGCTCTCACTTTGCATACGGGTGTTCTATCTAAAACGTTTGCGATCAAGAGCTGCAGAAATCCTGCTCGACACATTTTCTCTTGGCTTCCTGGGGAAGCTGTCGGTTTGCATACGGGTGTTCTAACTAAAATGTTTGCGATCAAGAGCTGCACAAATCCTGCTAGGCTCATTTTCCCTTGGCTTCCTGGGGAAGTTGTTAGTTTTGCATACGGTTGTTCTAACTAAAACGTTTGCGATGAGTGTTTTATATTTAAAAACAGTAATAAACTGTGGCTTGGGCGCCATTAATGGAGAGGATGTGAGCAAGGCGGGCGGCCATGGAAGTTAAAGGGCTCGCTTCCCGGTGAGCCTGCGCGGCGTACAACTTGCACGCTTCCCGGTGAGCCTCAACATTGGAGTACAGCTCGCACGGCTCCTGTTTAGTCAAGCACTCAAGCACCTGTCTGCATGGCACCTCCTAGCCATTAAAAGATTGAGGTATGGCATCACGTGAATGGTTAACAGAACGCACACAATTTAAATTATACAAAATGTTTGAGATGTTACAGTGGCAGCTATTTGTTTCAAAATGCCTTTGTTGGTTGTTATTCGAGTGTGCCTTCTCTCAAAATGGACACAAAAAATACCACAAGATGTCGGGTGCCATTCCATTATAGCATGCCAAGTTTCATGAATTTCAGACGAGTTTTGGATTTACTTGAATTTAAAAACCAAGTAACTCAACGTTTTGCCGGCAATCAACAGTGCCCTGGTGTTTGAAATTCATTCCCATTTCTTGCATGGGACCTAAGCATGCACCGAAGGACACAGATTTGATTTTTCAACCAATTTATATGCATTGGAGCATGTGCATGTAGTTCAAATTTGAATTATGCACATAAAATGCCTAGAAAACCCAGTTAATGTATAAAAATGACCAAACGAACCCTGAAAAATTCCAAAATTAAACACATCATGCTTGTTGTTCTATGTTGAGACTAGAAAATTTTTGAGAGCAATAAGAGGCAACGGATATCGTTTCGTCCCCAAAGGTGGCACGTTCCCTACCAAAACCATCACGCTTGTTGTGAGAAGCTCTGGTTTGTGAGAAGCTTATACCCAAACCTACCCCAAATGGGACAAACATTTTACCACGGCATGTTGATGCTGCTCCATGATAGCATGCCAAGTTTCATGAATTTTAGACGAGTTTTAGATTTACCAGAATTTAAAAACCAAGTATCTCAATGTTTGCGGGGAGTGACGGTGGCAGGGTGTTTGAAATTCATTCCCATTTCTTGCATGGGACCTAAGCATGCAACCAAGGACACATATTTGATTTTTCAACCAGTTTATATGCACTGGAGCATGTGCATGTAGTTCAAATTTGAATTATGCACATAAAATGCCTGGAAAACCCAGTTAATGTATAAAAATGTCCAAACGAACCCCAAAAAATTCCAAAATTAAACACAACACTCTTGTTGTTCTATGTTGACACTAGAAATTTTTTGAAAGCAATTAGAGGCAACGGATATCGTTTCGTCCCCAAAGGTGGCACGTTCCCTACCGAAACCATCACACTTATTGTGAGAAGGTCTGGTTTGGGAGAAGCTTATACCCAAACCTGCCCCAAATGGGACAAAATTGTTTTGTTTAATTAAGAGCACCGGTGGATATCGACGAGCACCAGCCATAGTAGTACTCTTTGTTTTGTTTAATTAAGAGCGCCGGTGTTTAATTTGGTAGAGTAATGTTTAGGTCAGCTAGCTCTGTTTAATTGCTGAACTTGCTCGATTAAGAAGTGTGGGTGTGTTGTAGTCTCCTTTGTGTACCCAAATTATGCAATGGCGTGGATAACCACCATAACCAGGGAAATTTGAACCAAAATTTTTGACGTTCAAACTCATCACACATGGGTTAAGCTATCTGAATTATTTGTGATGTTCACATATCGTACACAGTTCTGAATAAGGGACCATGTCTGATGACACTTTGCGCGCCAGTTTTTTCGCAGAAGCGATTCCAAATGTTCGGCTTCCGCGGAAATATCTACCTCCCCGCCCCCTCCCCCTTACCAAAAGCCACATTTCCCCTGTTTCCGCCTTCCTTTCCAAGTTGAAACCTTCACTCCTTGCTTGCAGCGCCGCCTCCTCGCCGGCGACCCTCCTTCACGTTGCTCGGCCTCGCCTATCTAGGGAGGTAATCCACACCCGACCCTCATCCTCCTCCTCCTTCCACATCCCACATGCCTCGACTGTCGATGCAACACCTTCCACCCAAATCACCGACCCCTCCACCAAATAAGCGCCGCCCTAAGCCATGGTGCGCGCAGTATAGCCAGGAGCATTTGGTAGCGGAGAAGCAAATCGCGGCCACACGCGCGGATGAGGTCGCGATGGCTGCCATTCGTGTCAACCCCCAGATCTTGGAGGAGCACCTCGCCGTTGAGGCCACCGTCGACGCCTCGTGTGCCGATGACGCGACATGGTTGGCTGTTTGGTTCAATTCTGCAATGCGATGTTCAATTGTTGTGGGTGCATTCTGTTATTGTATACCATGTGAGAAATAAATCAAATTTGGCTGTGCTAAATACATGAGAAACAAATACAATTGCTATATTTCCAAGTTGTTAAGCATGTTTGGTTTGGTTAACTGTCTGATCTTCTATTAGGAGTATGTTATATTTTGCAATGTGATGCTCAGTTAACGTTTGGTTCATTTGTTGTGGTGTTTAGTTAACTGTTTTGTTTGGTTCATTTCTGCAATGCGATGTTCAATTGTTGTGGGTGCATTCTGTTATTGTATACCATGTGAGGAATAAATTGAATTTGGCTGTACTAAATACATGAGAAACAAATACAATTGCTATATTTCCAAGTTGTTAAGCATGCTTGGTTTGGTTAATTGTCTGATCTTCTATTAGGAGTATGTTATATTGTGCAATGTGGTGCTTAGTTAATGTTTGGTTCGTTTGTTGTGGTGTTTAGTTAACTTCTTGGTTCAATTCTGCAATGCGATGTCCAATTGTCGTGGGTAGAATTTTGTATTGTTGTGCATGTGAGGAATAAATCGAATTTGGCTGCACTTAATACATGCGAAACATATACAAGTGCTATATTTCCTAGTTCTTAATCATGCTTGGTTTGGATAAATGGGTTTGCCATGTGGCTTGAATTAATCTGATGAATCTGCAATGTGCTTATTTTTCATCAGCATATTTTACTGATAGCATGCGAACCCTTACTTAAACTGATGACTAACTACCTTATATGTGTTGCAGGGAAACAATGGGAAGCACTGAGGTTTACAATCGAGGTTAGCACATGCATGGTCCATTGTCTAATAGCACATTATTGTGCAATTGCAGGAACCATTCTAACATTTAGGTTTTTAACAATTTGGTCTTGCACATGTAGGTCCTGCTGTCAGAGGTTTTGACCCACTGTTCGACCCTTTTTGCATATGGGGAAATGAGTTGTCCATGAATATCAGTCAAGTCAAGAAACTCAGAAAGATTGTTAGGATAAAGAAATTAGCGACAAAAAACAACAAGATCTTTGTCTGCACAATGAAGAAGACATCAGTTCACTACATGATGGTACTAACTATTATACCTTGCCTTTCTTATTCCTTTGCCCCATTTCCAATATAGAGTAGATATTTATGCACATCCTTGTTTTCAGGCCTTTCCAAAGCAGTTCACTGATGATTACCTCTCAAACCAACTGTATGGTCAAGAGGCGAGGAAGGTATTCATACAACACCCACAGTTCAATATTGAAGTGTTCCTGAAGAGGACGAAGGATGGACGGTCAATCATCCACAGGCACTGCTGGCCTAATGTTACAAAGACCTTCAACATCAATGAAGGCTCAATATTCGCCTTCTGCTTCAATAGTTTTCCAGATGAGATACATCTGTCTATGTACTGTCTATGATGCTAATCTCGAAAGGTTATAGATGTTGCATGTGAAACTTGGTGCTGGTGTAGTTGTGTAATGGGGTAGCTGAGTGCTGAAGCTATATGATGTTGTACTCTGATGTATTTCAATTATGAAAATGAAATATATTGTGTGCTCAATATGAAATGTCAATTAGATTAATGAATGGATTATTAATAATTGGATAATTAGCCTGCTAATTGGGTTTTTCTTTTGCAAACGGTTATTGAGAAAACACCGTGTGTGATGCATTCAATAACGCACGCAGTTTCTAGGAATAAACTATGTTAGATTAATGAACAATCACACATGACATCCTCTTGAAAACTGTTTGCGTTAGGCCACCTGGCGCAAACGTTTACCACACAAAAACTATGTGTGATGGACAGCCTTTGCCACACAGTTTCTTCTACGCACCATGTGTGATGCATTCAATAACGCAAATGATAAAATTGTTAATACCATGTGAAATGGAAATGCTATCACAAACAATTTAACGGGGAAAATTGTGTGTGATGTACTTGCGAACAGAAACGTTTTCCTTGGAGCGACTATGTGGGATGTATATATGAACAGAAATGTTTAGCGGGGACTGACTGTGTGGGATGTGATTACGACCAGAAATGATTTCGCCTGTATAATTGTAATTTTTTAGCACTACTGCACGTATAACCGTCTTTGGTCATCGCCGGTCGCACACGACCTCATTTTTCTGAGTGTGTGTGCCAGGAGGGCATATCCCCGAGGGTTTCTGGGTCGTGAGGGAAGGACCCCCCTATCGCCCAAACTCACTAGGCGACGGTTCCAAATGCCGTCGCGGAAAGGGGTTAAAAACCGTTTGTATAGCACCTCGATGTACTAGTGGATGTTGAAGTCGATGAGCTCGGTGTGGTAGTTCTCGCGCGTGCTGAAGGTGACGGGGAGGCGTATCTGCCCCACGGGAGTGGCCGAGCCCTCGGCCACCCCCGAGAAAGGCTGGGTGGGGAGGAGCTGGTCGTACGACACTTGTAGCAGGTCGAAGGATTCCACCGAGAGGACGTTCAGGCCGGCGCCTCCGTTGATGAGGGTCTTGGTCACCGCTGTCAGATTTCGGGTTCCGCAAACCCTTGAGAGGTTCGAACTCCGGGGTGCATGCGAAGAAATCAACCTCCCCAGTCTGCCTACTCGCTAATATCACGGCCTAGCTCGATGAACTGTATGGAAAGGGGACGCAGCAGTTTACCCAGGTTCGGGCCACCTTGCGGTGTAAAACCCTACTCCTGCTTTGTGGTGGATTGGCCTCGTGGGGCTGAGGATGAACTAGTACAGTATGAGAACAACCTCAGGAGGAGAGGTGTTCTTGTGCTCGAGTGAGCTGGTGGGGGTGAGGTTGGTCCGAATGATCCGTCCCCTCCTATGGTGGTGGCTAGGTCCTATTTATAGTGACCTTGGTCCTCTTCCCAAATGAAGGCGGGAAGGGATCCCACAACACCCAAATTCGAAGGGAGACAACTAGTACATGCTATCCTGACAAAAGTAGTCTTCGCATGCAAAAGCCTCTGGCCGTGACGCCATGGTGAGCTCGGTGATGACCTCCGTCCTACTGTCCTGGCGGTCTTGGTCTTGCTGCACGGGAATGGAAGCTTTGGCTGATTCCTCGGGACTCCGCACCTGCGCTTGCCTCCTTAGGACCGAAGAGGAAACTGGTACACTGCGCCCGCTGGTGCCAGCCTGGCCTTGGTGGCTTGGTCATCATGGCTCACGTCATTCGAACCTCGCGAGGTGAGGCTTGCATTGAGATCTCCGCTCCTCAGGAGCCAGCCTGAGGAGGCGGCTCCTTGTGGAGGTCTTGGTGTCGTCCGCCTCGCGAGGGTCTTGAGTTGTGTCGCTAAAGTTGGGCCGTACCAGGCCGTTGACGGAGCCACGCCATGGGCCGCAGGCAGGCAAGTCTGGGTACCCCCGTTCCCAGAATTCCGACAGTAGCCCCAGGGCCCAAGGCGCGCTCGGACTTGGCTTCGGGGCGAAGCCAAAGGGCAAGTGCGGAGCTCCGCGGGCCCTAACTGCCTGCGGCCTCGGTCGACGCGTGGCGATTGATGGGACATGGGCGTCTCTGCTTCCCCATGTGGCCTCGATAATCGTTCGACTTGACGAGACTCTGCTGCATGCAAAGAAAAACCATCATTGTGTGGGATCATGGAGGCCGGCGGTTGGCCTCCCTCCGGCTATAAATGAGGGGAGTGGTAGAGCCCACCTCGCTCATCTCCATCTTCTCGCCGCTCACTCCTTCTTCCTCTTCTTCGTCTCGCCGTCTTGCCGTAGCATTCATGGCGCCGATCAGGAGATTCTCTGCGGCGAAGAAGGGAAAAACTCCTCGGGAGGAGCAGAGGCCACTCCTGCCGAAGAAGAGGTTTGGCCGCCCTTACGACGCCGGCGAAAGGCAAGAGGTGACGCGGCCTTGGTATGAGCGGCCTTCGCCTGGCTGCCCGCTCCCTCTGTACGCCCATGCACAGGGCTCTGGACAGGGCGGTAATGCCCAGCGCCGCGCGGGCCGGGGTCACGGGGGACAGACCGAGGCAGCACGGCCTGCAGGCCTGCGAACCCATGCCGAGGGGACCTCGCACGAGTTCGTGGTGTGGGCGGCAATGCCGCCATGTACGTGGATTCGTCTCCCGAGGTTCTTCACTGAGGAGATGTCGCCGAGGGGGCCACTTGAGCTATGGTTGCAGCACCCGGCCTAGCCACGGGGGCAGAGGTCGAGGTCGTCCCCCCGGGTGACATCTTCATGACCCAAGGATGGGGCGAGGTCGCCCGCGCCTGCCGTCCAGAGGGGCCCCTCACCATCCACTTTGAGTACGATGGCGCCTCTACATTGTTCTTCAAGGTCTTCGACAAGGAGGTCCGGTGTCTGGAGTGCTGCCCCAGGGGAAGCAGTCCGTGTGGCGCGGCCGCGGACGTTGAGCCCGCCTCTGGCTTCGTCGGTAGCTCCTCCAGCAGCAGTGACGACTCCAGGGAATCCAGCGACTCTCCTGAGCATAGCGATTCCCCGGAGTCTAGCGACGATAGCTACGTGCCGCCGAGCTCTCGCCGTGCTCGGAGCACGGCAGCAGCTTCCGCTCGGCGTCGTCGGTGATGCCCAGTAGCCGGGGTCCCTTGAAGTTTCCTTCTTTTGTTTCCCTGCGCGAAATTGTGACAAACCCCGTGGGGGTATGTAAAAAACTGTAATGCTTTAGCTCCAATGTTTATTACTCCTAGTATGATGTTGCGGCCGCGCGTCTTGCTTCGGCATGGTTCCCCCTTTTCGTTCTCGCGGTAGCTTAGCGCTCTACGCCGGCAGGCCCCAGTCCCTAGGCAGGCATCAGCCATCGCTGGTATGCCAGGTCGCGATGCCGTGGTCAAGGCCAGGAGGTGAGCGGCCCAAGGTCCGGTAAGAGCTCCTGAGGTGCGATGCTCGAGAGGTTCCCTTTGGCGTGCAAGCAGCTTCCTGGAGGCCTAAAAGGGAAGTGGCATTGCCGGAGCGAGATTGCGAGAAACGAAATACCGGACGATGAGGTTCACTTTGATATGTATGGGTGACTTATCTTAGTAAGCCTGAAGTGATTCCTTTGCGCAGCGCCTGATTGCGCCTTGGTAGTGATGCTTCCAGGTAGGGCTCGTGCCGACCTCCCCTTCTCCCCGCTCATCTAGGTGATCTACGTCCTCGGGTCCCGACTCTCGAGCGAGGCTCAACCGCCGCTGGTATGCCAGGTCGTGATGCCGTCGTCAAGGCCAGGGGGTGAGGGTTGGAGAGCCAGTAGGAGCTCCTGAGGCGCGATGCTCAGGAGCCCCCCTTTAACGTGCAAGCGAATGGGGGATGGCCGACGGGGCCGCCCATAGCTAAACTCCAGAGATTCCTGCGGGTTAGTCCGAGAGGAGAGTATAACTCATAATCGCAACTACTGTCCTGCCGCTGATCTCTTGACGTCACGGATGCTATCAGTGAACGCTGAGATGATGGCCTCGTCCGACACCTTGGGGATCTTCGGGCGAACGCTGTTGAAGCACTGGATGTACTTTTGCAAGGTCTCTCTTGGCTACTGCTTGATGCGCCACATGTCACCCGCAGCTAGTGGGCGGTCGCAAGTGCCCTGGAAGTTGACGACGAAATGCTCTCGCATTTCGTCCCAGGAGGAGATCGATCCCACAGGCAGGTTCAGGAGCCACGAGCGCACACCATCCTTGAGGGCCATGGGAAACCAGTTCGCCATAACCTTCTCGTCGCAGTTGGCTGCCTCGATGCTCAGCTCATAGAGCTGCAGGAACTCGGCAGGGTCGGGGGTGCCATCGTAGTGTGGAGGCAGGGGGGGGGGGGGGGGGGGGGGGGGGGGGGGGGGGGGGGGGGGGGGGGGGGGGGGGGGGGGGGGGGGGGGGGGGGGGGGGGGGGGGGGGGGGGGGGGGGGGGGGGGGGGGGGGGGGGGGGGGGGGGGGCTGACAAGCTCGGTGATGCGGTCCAGCCAGTCTTCGTAGAGGTCATCGACAGGGCGGTAGCGCAGGAGCTCACGCGCCATGAGCAACGCAGCCTACGCGTTCGTCGGCCCGTGGCGAGCATGAGACGACGAACCAGCCGGAGTAAGCAACAGGGTGGCGGTGCGCCCATCCCGCCGCACAGAAGGTTGCAGTGACGAAGCTTGCTGCTCATGCCGGGGGGGGGGGGGGGGGGGGGGGGGGGGGGGGGGGGGGGGGGGGGGGGGGGGGGGGGGGGGGGGGGGGGGACGCGGGCGGCCCGACGCTCAGCACGACCTCGACGAACGTCATCCATGGAAGCGGTGGAATGGTGGCGGATCGACCGGCAGAAGAGAGGCTCCGATGCACCCCTACCTGGCGTGCCAAATGTCGGATTTCGGGTTCCGCAAATCCTTGAGAGGTTTGAACTCTGGGGTGCGTGCAAAGAACTCAACCTCCCCAGTCTGCCTACTCGCTAATGTCACAGCCTAGCTCGATGAACTATATGGAAAGGGGATGTAGCAGTTTACCCAGGTTAGGGCCACCTTGCGGTGTAATACCCTACTCCTACTTTGTGGTGGATTGGCCTCGAGGGGCTGAGGATGAACTAGTACAGTATGGAACAACCTCAGGAGGAGAGGTGTTCTTGTGGTCAAGTGAGCTGGTGGGGGTGAGGTTGTTCCGAATGATCCATCCCCTCCGATGGTGGTGGCTAGGTCCTATTTATTGTGGCCTTGGTCCTCTTCCCAAATGAAGGCGGGAAGGGATCCCACAACGGCCAAATTCAAAGGGAGACAACTAGTACATGCTATCCTGACAAAAGTAGTCTTCGCCTGCAAAAACCTTTGGTCGTGACGCCGTGGTGGACTCGGTGATGACCTCCGTCCTGCCGTGATGGTGGTCTTGGTCTTGCTGCACAGGAATGGAGACCTTTGGCTGATTCCTCGGGACTCCGCGCCCATGCTTGCCTCCTTAGCACCAAAGAGGAAACTGGTACACTGCGCCCGCTGGCGCCCGCCTGGCCTTGGTCATCATGGCTCATGTCATTCGAACCTCGCGAGGTGAGGCTTGCATTGAGATCTCCGGTCCACAGGAGCCAGCCTGAGGAGGTGGCTCCTTGTGGAGGTCTTGGTGTCGTCCGCCTCGCGAGGCTTGGCCCCTCGCGAGGGTCTTGAGTTGTTGTCGCTGAAGCTGGGCCGTACCAGGCCGTTGACGGAGCCATGCCATGGGCCGCAGGCAGGCAAGTCTGGGCACCCCCGTTCCCAGAACGCCATGGGCCACATAGCATGGGGAGGGCGCCTGCCGCCGCCATGGTCTTGGGGTCGTCTCTGGAATCAAAGGTGATGTTGGTTTCAGGCCCGGCGCAACCCTGCACAGCCTCGCACTGCGGCCGGACAGCACCTTGCCTACGGAGAAATTGCTTGATGTGGCGGCCAGAGGAAGGCGCCTGCGACCCGCCGATGATGCACGTGACGCATGTGGCGCCGGAGCCGCGAAGCGTGTGATGAACCAGTCACAGAGTTCTCCTGAAGAGGAGATTGAGGCGCGTGGGAGGCCACAGAGCCAGCATCGAGGGGCCTCCATGAGAGCCAGGGGAAACAGTTTGCCACAGTCTTGTCGTCGCCGCCTGCCACCTCGATGGCCTGCGCGTATGACCGGAGGAACTCTTCGGGGTCCGCAGCATCGTCGTACCGTGGGGGCAGCGTCGGCCTAAACTTTGCGGGCCACCGCACCTGACGCATATCGGGGGTGAAAGGCAGACAACCCGTGACGCTCCCGTATGCCTCGGGCAGCCACTCCAGCAAGGTAGCGCCCTCCATGGGAGCAGCGCGGCGAGGGCGAAGCGCGATCGGCGGAGGAGCGAACTTCGACACGCCCAGGTTAGGGCCACCTTGCGGTGTCAAAACCCGACTCCTGCTTTGGGGTAGATTGGCCTCACGAGGGTCTCAGGATGAAATAATACAGTGGATGAACAGCTTCATGAGGGCTGTTGAGGTGAGGGTGGAAAGGGTTGGATCGGATCTGGGCCCGGGGGGAAGGGATCCCTTCTACGGTGGTGGCTAACCTATATTTATAGTGGCCTTGGTCCTCTTCCCTTGAAACTTAGGCGGGAAGGGATCCCACAACAACTAATTTGAAAGGGGACAAGTAGTACAGCTAATCCTGACGAAAGGTGGTCTTCGTCTGCAAAGCTTCTGGTCGTGACGCAGCTGTGGGCTCGGTGATGACATCCATCCTACCGAGCTCGTGGTCTTGGTCTTGTAGCACCGGAATGGAAACCTTTGGGACATTCCTCGCGAACCCACGCCTGTCCTTGCCTCCTTAGCAACAAAGGGGAAACTGCCTCCTCTGTGCCCGCTGGCGCCCGCCTGGCCTTGGTCGTAATAGCTCACATCATCGCAGCCTCGTCAGGCTGGGTACCTTCATACAAATCTCCGCTCCTCGGGAGGCCGCTCCCTCTGGAGGTATTGGTGTCGTCCGCCTCGCGAGGGTCTTGTGTTGGCGGTCTTGCAGATGGGCCATACCAGGCCGTCGAGGTGGCAACGCCGTGGGTCATAGGCAGGCAAGTCTGGGTACCCTGGTTCCCAGAACGCCGACATCTGGATATAGAAATTTTAACTAGTCCAATTACCTTTCCTTTGTTGTTGTCGCCAAAAGTGATATACTTCAAAGGTGAAGCAGTTAAGTTGGGGTCGACAAACAACGAGTTGTCTCCGGTCATATGACTAGTGCATCCACTATCCATTATCCATTCTATGCACCCAGAGACATAGTCCTGTAGAAGAATTAGGCTTTCTTAACCACCCACATCTTTGCAGGTGGCTTCGAAAGAGTACAACGAGCTGGATATGATTTCTTTAGTAAACATAATTGTTGCTCGATGAAGTGTGAGGATAATCGAAAGAATAAGCATTAAAATTCCTTCCTGATGAATGAGCATAGTGTTTTAATGAGGTTTGCATATACTCATTCTGTTGAACTTTTTCAAGGAAGTAACGAGCATTTTGAGCCTGCATGGTTCGTAACATGGTAACAGGTAATGCATCGATTGTTTTCTTGGGCACTCATATAGCTTCATTTGGGGGGCCATTCCTATTGTTTGATCCAACATAGTGAGCAATAGCCTCACCATGTTGAGTTTTGAACAACTTATAGTTGTCCAGAGAATCATCATCAGGATATTCAGGGATGGGAGAGTCATATTGCGAAAGCAAAGCTGGATCGAACATATTGCTCTTAGCAAGCACCCACACAGTGCGAGTATATTGGGGTTCCTGGTAGGAGCCGCTTTCATTTAGTTTCCTTTCGAAACCGATGCCTTCTTTCCTGGGATTTTTGTGAAAAATAGATTTCTTCAAAACATCACAAAGAGTTTGATGCCCTTTGAGAGATTTGAACATTCCTATCTAAAGAAGATCCTTCAACCTAGCATTTTCATCAGAAACATAACCATTTTCCTTGACCGAGGGGTTAGCATTTACAGATTATTCAACATTAGATTCAGCATTGGTTCGTTCAAGGCATTTTAAACAGGGTAGTACAAACACATCAGGTTTCTCTTTAAGTTGTTGGGCGAGAAGAGAATTTTCCCTGATAAAGTCCTCATGAGCCTCTCTCAGCGCCTCGAGTTCATGTTTCCTTTTTGGGTAATCATAGGTCAATCTTTTGTGGTCAACTGAGAGAAAATCATGGCATTTTGACAGTTCTTCCATCCGTGACTTGAGGGTGGAATACTCTTCGGTCAACGATAGATTTTTCTCCATCTCCTCAACCAACAACCCTTCAGATTTCCTGAGGGTTTTCTCAATTTTCACAAGAGAGTTTTGTTGAATATTAGCAATTTTGAAGAATTTAGCATGGTCATCCTCAGAAGAATATTGATCACTGGAGTGAACCTTGTGATGTTTGGAGGATACCTTTTCCTTCGAGTTCTTGGCCATGAAGAAGTAGGAAGGAGATTCATCGTCACTTGACGGATTCCCGAAGAAGTTTGTCGCAGGGGGTGAAGCATATGCTATGCCAGCCATGCTAGAGTTGGAATGCTCATCGGATTCATCAGCTTCTTCGGAGTCTGACAATTCTTCTTCATCAGAATCCATTTCCTTGTCGATGTACGCCTTGGCCTTGGGAGAGTTATTCTTGCGGTTGGGGGAGGATTGAAAGGGTTCCTTGATGAAGATCTTGTCAATGATTTTGAAGTAGAGTTGTCCTTCTTCTTGAAGAACTTTTTTGTTTTCTTCTCATCATCGGAGTCATAGTTCTTGCTCTTGCTTTTGCCCTGATAGTTGCTAGAATCATATCTTCCACTGGCACAAATTTCAGCTTCCCAGAGAGGGCAATCCAAAATGAAGTGTCCAGGCTTTTTGCACTTGAAGTAGGTCTATTTTCTAGTAGGTTTTGATGAGGATTTTGAACCGCTAGAGTTGCTTGAACCTTTCTTCTGGAACTGGCTCTTCCTGTGAAGGCGCTGGAATCTTTTCATGATTAATGTGAGATCTTTGCTGAGCCTTTTTGGGTCATTTGAATCTTCTTTGGCATTTCCATTGAAGGAGGAATTAATCATGAGAGCATGATTTTTGCGTTGACTTGAGCCATAGAGATCTCTTTTATCTTATTCTTGTTCCTCGTGAGTGTTCAGTCTTTCCATTATATCAGTAGAATCGAGGGTTTTGAAATCAGCTCGTTCATGAATCATCAAGACGAGAGTGTCTAATGAACTATCAAGTGATTGGAGCAGTTTCTTCACAACTTCATGGTCAGTGATGTCTTTGGCGCCGAGACCTTGAAGCTCATTTTCTATGTCACTCAGACAATCAAAAGTTTTCTCGCAGCTTTCATTTCCAATGCGCTTGAACCGACTGAACTTTGCTCGAAGAGTATCAATGCGAGCTTCTTTCCGAGTTGAAACACCCTCATTTATTTCTCGAGAATGTCCCACAATTCATTCACAGTTTCACACTGGCGATAGCGAAGAAATTGAGCCCGAGAGAGATGGCCAAGAATTTCATCTTTGGCTTGAGCATCCATCTGAATGTGTGTCTTCTCGGCGTCAGTGGGGCTTGAGGTATTTCAATCGTGAACCCGAACTGCACCACATTCCACATATCACCATTTATTGCTCAGAGACGGATCATCATCTTCTCCTTCCAGAAGGGATAGTCCGTCCCATCGAATATGGGAATCTTTGGATGTTACTTGTAGCTCATTGAAGACATACTTAAACTCCAAGGTTGTTAGACCAAAATGAGCAGAGTCGAGGAGTACCTAGCTCTGATACCAATTGTAGGAATGAAGTATGTCTACCAGAGGGGGGTGAATGGGAGTTTTAAAATTTCTTCATAAATCTCAAAACTCTCGAAACCCAGCAGCAGAGCGAATGAAAAACAAACTACAGCGAGCTATAACTAAGTACTGAATGTAAACTAAACATGCATCAAGACAAATCACATGAAGGAAAACATGTCGAATGTAATCAAGGGTACCAGAGGTAGCCTATGATGCTCGATGGTGACAGGGTATTTGTTCGACCAATTCGTCCTACTGCACAAGGACTATGTCTGGTTGGAGGGGTTGTGACTTAACACGGAAGATAAACTCTCTTCACCCTATTCTCCTTGACAATTGGTTCGTCAACCAATGTCGATTACTCATGGTAGATACTTGAGGCAATCTCCGAACATTTACAGACTTCTTCTTCAAGAACCACAATCACTCTTGCTCTCTGAAGAAATTGAAACCTAACCGTCTAGAGAGTTTGCAACTCTCAAGAGTAATAGGCAGAGCGTACTGGACTTAGATTCGAGTGATGCTCAACCACTATCTAATTTTTTGGCTCTAGGGGTTTTCTCTTGGTGGATTTTAAACACAAATCGCTCAGAGAGGGGGTTTCTGAACAATCTTCTCAGAATCAAATGAAGCAGCCACCGGACAAAGCCAGCGTGGGGTGGCTATTTATAGCAGTAGCCTTGTCGGATGCGAAATGACCATTTTGGACATGCGGTGCAGGCAATAGCCAACCAACACATTTACAACGATCGGAATTTTGGAGCAACGGTAACATTACTTGAGGAACAAGTAATGCTATCTCCTCGGTCTGAGACAAATCTCTCGCGGCGAAGAAGATCACAGTCTCTTGCTGGTAAGTATTTGCTCGGAACACAAAGAGATTTCTCTCACAACTTCATAGGATTTGGGTTTAGCATCAGAGAATCAAAGTTTTGAATGCTACACCCCTCTTAATAGTATAGTGGTCCTATGACTCAATAAAGGGAAGAAGAACAACGAAATAAATGTTACGTCTTCACTTCGTCTTCAATCTCTTCGGACGCAGTCATTTTCTTCGGACAAACACCGAAGCCATTGCTTCACTTCATCAATTTTTGAGGGGTCACTCTTGTTATCATCATCTTCGGTGATAACCTTCGCTACAACGCAGGGAGATTATCTTCGTCGTTTACATCAAACTCCTTGTGATCTCAGGGACCTATTACTCTATTTGCACTAGCAAACACATAAGTCCCATACAGTTTATGTCAACAAACTCCAAAACATAAGAGGCCTATCATTGCACCAACAATTATATCCCTTGTCTAATACACCGACAGGAGCCCCCGGGTCTCGGTTGTACATGCTGCTGGAAACTGTTGGGTGAGACCCAAACAATGCACGAACGATGCCAACCTTGTTGTGATGATGCTATTCATTTTGAGATCTTCTTTGCTTCTTCATTAACCTGATCTTTGGACTAGCCCTCGATGCTCGTCTGGCATAGTTTTCCTTATCTTTCTTGGAAACTGCGTCCGGTATTAGTGCCAGAAACCGGGGCGCATGCGTACGTGGGTTGTGGCCAGGCTCGACGTGGGCAAGCCCAAGACCCCACGTGGCTCAAAGTAAATGCTGCCTGCCATCACTCCATCCTTTGCTGCGGCCTTTCTTCCCCCTCCATGACGCGGATTAGGTGTGGGGTGTGGGATTGGCGCAGAAGGGCGGTCGTGGTGGCAGTGTCTTGATTAGAGGATCCAGAGCATCGGATTGGCGAGCTTGGGCGGCGGGTAGAGTAATGCACACACTAGGGGTGCAGGGCACAGGGTTGGCGAAGCAGCGCGGTTGCCCTGGAGTAATGGAGAGCCAGCCCCCGCACCCTCCCCTATAAAAAGGGAAGGGACGCAGGAGGCAATGCTCATCCACTCTCTTCCCCTTCGCCTCTCCTTCTAGCTTCTATTGCCATGGCGAGAGGAAGAGGCCGTGCACGTGCTTCCACTGTGGTGGTGAGAGCTTCCCCTCGGAACCATGCTTCAGCCTCGGTGGCGGTCGCGGAAGCTGGTTCGAGCACCCGGGCGGAGGCGTGGGACGAGGGTGTGGCCGGCGCAGTGGCCATGGTCGAGGCCGGACCGGGGCGTCAACGGTTTCACCTCCCGTGGCTCCGCCTCTAGTGGAAGGCCACACGGGAGGGACCATGCTTGAGTTCATCGTCGAGCTCAGCGACCCGCAAAGGAGAAGGTTGCGGCTCCCTCGCCCTTTCTCGCTAGGGTGATGGAGGCGAACCAGCCGCTCACGCTGTGGCTGCGCGTGAACGTGTCCATCAATGGCGTCTTCTGGGTGGACGCAGAGTTCCCTGCCAACGGCATCATGTACCTCGCCCGAGGGTCGAAATCCCTCACGCGCGCCCGCTACTTGGCGGAGGGGCACACCCTGCACTTCAACCTAGTGGAGGTCGATGCGCAATCCATGAAGATCTTCGGGCCTCCAAGCGATCGCCAAGGGTGCTGCACGGAGAGCTCGAGCGATGGCGAAAGCTCCCCCTCGAGAGCCAGCGACGAGGAGGACAGCGGTGGTGAATACGGCGATGGCGGGCATCCGTTTGTCAAGTCTGAAGACGACGACTCGGACTCCGGCTGAATGTTGGTGGCACCGTCATCAGCAGCTGAGCAGCGGCAACACCACCATCTATAGCTGGACCCCATCAGAGTGATTTGCCGGGGGTGCTTTGCCTAGTCGTCACTTAGGGAGTCCTAGATTATGGGGTCCTCGGGCGTCCGGGCTGTGTAGCATGAGCCGGACTGATGGGCCATGAAAATACAAGATAGAAGGCCTTCCCCCGTGTCCGGTTGGGACTCTCCTTTGCGTGGATGACAAGCTTGACGTCCGGATGTGTAGTTTCCTTCCTCTGTAACCGACTTTGTATAACCCTAGGCCCCTCCAGTGTCTATATAAACCGGAGGATTTAGTCCATAGAGGCTATCACAAATCATAGAGGCTAGACATCTAGGGTTTAGCCATCACGATCTCAAGGTAGATCGACTCTTGTAACCCCTATACTCATCAAAGTCAATCAAGCCGGAAGTAGGGTATTACCTCCATCGGGAGGGCCCGAACCTAGGTAAACATCATGTCCCCTTTGTTTCCTGTTACCCTCGATCCTCAGATGCACAGTTCGGGTGCCCATACCCGAGATCGGCCGGTTTTGACACCGACTTTGGTGCTTTCATTGAGAGTTCCACTGTGTCGTCAACGGCGGGATGGATGGCTCGCCTTGCCATTAAAGACAACATTACCTCTGGAGGGACCCTAGCTTCGGGATAGGTCCTCCAGCTCGGCTGTTTCACCATAGGTGCCGGCGCGGCCGTTAAGCCAAAGGCAGCCCTCGAGATCGCTAAACATCGTCTTCGCGTCAGCCTTGAACACCCTGAAAAGATGGATTCGGCAGATGTCTCGTCCTTAAACGAGCTACTAGATCGCATGGCCGCCCTGGGAGTTGCAACAGACTATGATTGGATTAGGCTTAAACCTGATCAGAGGGAAATCATGTCCCCGCCGATCACCCATCTGGTAGCGGTCATGGAAGAACAAGCCGAGAATACTTCTCCCCCTAAGTTAAGAATAAGCTATGTTGGGATTTCCGAGTCCTGCGAGCCGGATACCCGTCTTCGGGAAGTGACCTCATGTCCTCCGAACACAGAACCGGGCGTTGAGCCCAAAGGTCACCAGGACACTCCGGATCCCGGGTTAGTGACCTCGCACATTTTTCAAACTCCGGATATAATAGTGGATCAGGGTTCGGATTTGCACCCGCCCACCCACCACAAGCAATATTCCCCAAGTAATTCAAGTCCTCCAGATGTATGCGACCTAATGTATATACAGCAGCAACCTGAAGAAACGGTCCATCACTTTTAGGCTAGATTCCTCCTTGTTAAAAACAAGATCAAAGATTACTGCGACAACGACGCGGTTTCAGTATTCTGTCGCAACTGTACGGATGACGGAATCCTTAAGGCCCTCAACCGCCGCCGCATACTACACTTTGTAGATCTGGCACACATCATACAGAAGTACTGCGCAATGGAAAGCACCTGGAAGGCCCAGACAGCTTGGTAGGAACCTCCTGCCTTCAAGCACCCCACCGGACGGACCAAAAGGTTGCACCCTTACGGGGCACCTGATCGTCATCTCACTGTCAAAAAAATCAAGCCCTTCACGGGACACAGAACTGTCCTTGACGACCTGCTCAACAAACCCTGTCAGATACATACGACGCTGAATACCGAACCAACACATAGCCTTCGGGCATGTTGGGTACTCCGGCAGGTAGCTAAGAGCGGCGAGGCCACCCTCACCAACATTACCCCAAAGAAGCACTCTTCTGAGGATTCTGATCTCAACGTTTTTACGATCTTCAAGACCTTTTCTTCCAACAACCGGTGCAAAAGGGCATTACGCGACCTTGCCGAAGTCAACCAGGTAGCCGCAATAAATCCTTGGAACGACATGGCGATAACTTTCACCGCCGATGACAAGACAAGGGCCAGATTAGTCAGAGCACCAGCTGCCTTGGTCTTAAACCCAATAGTGGATGGCTTTCGGCTCACTAAAGTGATCATGGACGGCGGCAACAGATTGAACCTCATCTACGAAGATACGCGCCAAAAAATGCAGATGGACACAAGCCGCATTGAGCAAAGCGGCACCACTTTCCGAGGCATCATCCCCAGCCGAGAAGCACGAAGCTCGGGGAAGATCAAGCTCGACGTCGTATTCGGGATGCCGGAGAACTACAGGTCTGAAGAGTTGGTCTTCCATGTGGCACCATTCAACATCGGATATCACGACCTGTTAGGGCGAGACGCATTCACACGCTTTCAAGCCATACCCCATAACGGGTACATGAGGGGGGGGGGGGGGGGGGGGGGGGGGGGGGGGGGGGGGGGGGGGGGGGGGGGGGGGGGGGGGGGGGGGGGGGGGGGGGGGGGGGGGGGGGGGGGGGGGGGGGGGGGGGGGGGGGGGGGGGGGGGGGGGGGGGGGGGGGGGGGGGGGGGGGGGGGGGGGGGGGGGGGGGGGGGGGGGGGGGGGGGGGGGGGGGGGGGGGGGGGGGGGGGGGGGGGGGGGGGGGGGGGGGGGGGGGGGGGGGGGTTCCAAGTACACCAATAGATCCTAATAAAACAGCAGCCATTGGAGCACAACTGGATCCAACAATTGCCGCCGCTCTAAGAGCGTTCCTGCGTGAGAATTAGTACATATTTGCCTGGCATCCTTCTGATATGCCAGGAATCCCATGCATACTGGCCGAACACAGCCTCAACATAATAAAGGGGTTCAAACCAGTCAAGCAAACGCTGCGGCGCTTTTTCGAACCCAAGCGACAAGCTATGGGGGAGGAGCTAGCCAAACTACTTGAAGCCGGGTTCATCAGAGAGATCAAACACCCGGACTGGCTAGCAAACCTGGTCATGGTGCCAAAAAAGGACAAATCCTGGCGCCTTTGTGTCGATTTCAAAGACCTCAACAAGGCCTGCCCTAAGGACCCCTTCTCGCTGCCCCGCATTGACCAAACCATTGACGCAACTGTAGGACATGATTCACCGTGCTTCCTCAATGCATACTCAGGCTACCATCAAATTAAGATGAAGGAATCCGATCAGGCCGCAACGGCATTCATTACTCCATATGGGCCTTTCTGCTTCAACACTATGCCTTTCAGACTAAAAAACACTGGCGCCACTTACCAACGCATGGGGGGGGGGGGGGGGGGGGGGGGGGGGGGGGGGGGGGGGGGGGGGGGGGGGGGGGGGGGGGGGGGGGGGGGGGGGGGGGGGGGGGGGGGGGGGGGGGGGGGGGGGGGGGGGGGGGGGGGGGGGGGGGGGGGGGGGGGGGGGGGGGGGGGGGGGGGGGGGGGGGGGGGGGGGGGGGGGGGGGGGGGGGGGGGGGGGGGGGGGGGGGGGGGGGGGGGGGGGGGGGGGGGGGGGGGGGGGGGGGGGGGGGGGGGGGGGGGGGGGGGGGGGGGGGGGGGGGGGGGGGGGGGGGGGGGGGGGGGGGGGGGGGGGGGGGGGGGGGGGGGGGGGGGGGGGGGGGGGGGGGGGGGGGGGGGGGGGGGGGGGGGGGGGGGGGGGGGGGGGGGGGGGGGGGGGGGGGGGGGGGGGGGGGGGGGGGGGGGGGGGGGGGGGGGGGGGGGGGGGGGGGGGGGGGGGGGGGGGGGGGGGGGGGGGGGGGGGGGGGGGGGGGGGGGGGGGGGGGGGGGGGGGGGGGGGGGGGGGGGGGGGGGGGGGGGGGGGGGGGGGGGGGGGGGGGGGGGGGGGGGGGGGGGGGGGGGGGGGGGGGGGGGGGGGGGGGGGGGGGGGGGGGGGGGGGGGGGGGGGGGGGGGGGGGGGGGGGGGGGGGGGGGGGGGGGGGGGGGGGGGGGGGGGGGGGGGGGGGGGGGGGGGGGGGGGGGATCACTGGCAAGAGTGATTATCCCATTGGGTCCGGGCATTTTGAGCTTCATGTACCCGTAGTGGGGTATAGCTTGGAAGATTGTGAATGCCTCTCGCCCTAACAAAGCGTGATATCCGCTGCCGAATGGGGCCACTTGGAACGTGACCTCCTCGGACCTGTAATTGTCCGGTGAGCCGAACACTACATCTAGTGTGATTTTTCCTGTGCAGCGTACTTCTCGACTAGGGATTATCCCTCTGAAGGTTGTGCTGCTTCGCTCGATGCGGCTCCAGTCAATATCCATTTTTTGAAGGGTTTCCTCGTAGATGAGGTTTAATCCGCTGCCGCCATCCATGAGTACCTTGGTAAGGCGAAAGCCGTCCACTATCGGACTGAGGACCAATGCGGCTGGTGCTCTAGCTGTTCGGAATTTAGGTTCGTCGCTGGCGTTGAAGGTGATAGCCGTGTCACTCCATGGATTTGCTGTTGCTACTTGGTAGACTTCGGCGAGGCCGCGGATTGTTCGTTTTCGCATGTTATTTGATGCGAAAGTCTCGAAGACTGTTAATACCGTACCGGTACTGCTGGGCTGTTTGCCCGGGGCTAAAAAGCCTTCGCCACTTTTGGCCACCTGCCGTAGTATCCAACATGCTCGAAGGCTGTGTGTTGGAGTGGCGCCCTCCGTACTGTGGATTTTGCAGGGTCCGTTGAGCCAGCCCTCCAGTACGGTTCCATGCCCTTTAGGGGGTCTTTGCTTTTTGGTTTTTAACCCAGGTGCTTGAGTATGGCGCACCCTTTTACTTCGGACTAGGGTTGTGGTCAAGGCCGGACTGTCCCAAAACCTAGTTTCGGTGTTCCTGGCACTCTCTACCGCACAGTATTTTTGTACGATAGTCGCTAGGTCGATGAAGCGTGTAACTTCGCGACGACTTATGGCGTTCATGATTCCCTTGTCCGTGCAATTGTTGCAGAAAATTGAAATCGCGCTTTCTTCGCAGCAGTCCTTTATCCTGTTCATAACCAGGAGGAATCTGGCCCAGTAATGATGTACTGTTTCATCGGGCTCTTGCCGTATTCGAGATAGATCGCTTATGTTTGGGTGGGCGGGTGGAATCAAGTTCGGAACCCCGCCCGATCTGAGGCTCAAAGGCCAAGAAGTTTCCGGATTTGGAAGCTTGACTTGCTGGATGCTTTCCAACGAATCTAGTCCGATGCCTGACTCTAAGTTCAGTATTTGATTAGCGTCCGTCCCTTCGCGGGAATCCGGCTTGGAGGGATCGGGAATCCGGACATAGTTGGTTTTCAACGTAGAAGAAGGGTTGCCGCATTGTTCCTCTACCACGACAACGTGGTGGGTGGCCTGAGGAGAGTTAATCTCTCTCAGATCGGGTTTAAGCCCAATCTGATCGTAGTCTGTGGCGACTCCCAGGGCGGCGATGCGATCCAAGAGCTCGTTTACAGAGGAGAGCTCAATCGGATCTAACTGCTCGGCGAATTCCGGGCTGACGTGAAGATCGCTTTTGATGACCTGAGAGGTCATCGTCGGAGCGGTGGCCGAACAGGCGGTCATAAGAAAACCACCTAGCCGGACAGTTTGGCCGGCGGCCAAAGCTCTCTTGACGACGGTGCCGTCTTTAAAGACGGGAGAAGGCATCCTTCCTGATCGCGACGGGGGGGGGGGGGGGGGGGGGGGGGGGGGGGGGGGGGGGGGGGGGGGGGGGGGGGGGGGGGGGGGGGGGGGGGGGGGGGGGGGGGGGGGGGGGGGGGGGGGGGGGGGGGGGGGGGGGGGGGGGGGGGGGGGGGGGGGGGGGGGGGGGGGGGGGGGGGGGGGGGGGGGGGGGGGGGGGGGGGGGGGGGGGGGGGGGGGGGGGGGGGGGGGGGGGGGGGGGGGGGGGGGGGGGGGGGGGGGGGGGGGGGGGGGGGGGGGGGGGGGGGGGGGGGGGGGGGGGGGGGGGGGGGGGGGGGGGGGGGGGGGGGGGGGGGGGGGGGGGGGGGGGGGGGGGGGGGGGGGGGGGGGGGGGGGGGGGGGGGGGGGGGGGGGGGGGGGGGGGGGGGGGGGGGGGGGGGGGGGGGGGGGGGGGGGGGGGGGGGGGGGGGGGGGGGGGGGGGGGGGGGGGGGGGGGGGGGGGGGGGGGGGGGGGGGGGGGGGGGGGGGGGGGGGGGGGGGGGGGGGGGGGGGGGGGGGGGGGGGGGGGGGGGGGGGGGGGGGGGGGGGGGGGGGGGGGGGGGGGGGGGGGGGGGGGGGGGGGGGGGGGGGGGGGGGGGGGGGGGGGGGGGGGGGGGGGGGGGGGGGGGGGGGGGGGGGGGGGGGGGGGGGGGGGGGGGGGGGGGGGGGGGGGGGGGGGGGGGGGGGGGGGGGGGGGGGGGGGGGGGGGGGGGGGGGGGGGGGGGGGGGGGGGGGGGGGGGGGGGGGGGGGGGGGGGGGGGGGGGGGGGGGGGGGGGGGGGGGGGGGGGGGGGGGGGGGGGGGGGGGGGGGGGGGGGGGGGGGGGGGGGGGGGGGGGGGGGGGGGGGGGGGGGGGGGGGGGGGGGGGGGGGGGGGGGGGGGGGGGGGGGGGGGGGGGGGGGGGGGGGGGGGGGGGGGGGGGGGGGGGGGGGGGGGGGGGGGGGGGGGGGGGGGGGGGGGGGGGGGGGGGGGGGGGGGGGGGGGGGGGGGGGGGGGGGGGGGGGGGGGGGGGGGGGGGGGGGGGGGGGGGGGGGGGGGGGGGGGGGGGGGGGGGGGGGGGGGGGGGGGGGGGGGGGGGGGGGGGGGGGGGGGGGGGGGGGGGGGGGGGGGGGGGGGGGGGGGGGGGGGGGGGGGGGGGGGGGGGGGGGGGGGGGGGGGGGGGGGGGGGGGGGGGGGGGGGGGGGGGGGGGGGGGGGGGGGGGGGGGGGGGGGGGGGGGGGGGGGGGGGGGGGGGGGGGGGGGGGGGGGGGGGGGGGGGGGGGGGGGGGGGGGGGGGGGGGGGGGGGGGGGGGGGGGGGGGGGGGGGGGGGGGGGGGGGGGGGGGGGGGGGGGGGGGGGGGGGGGGGGGGGGGGGGGGGGGGATTTTAGCTATCTTAGCACAAGTCAACCAATCTTCACACAATTCAAGCAAGCATGCAAAGAGTATATGAGCAGCGGAAAGTAAAGCATGCAACTTGCAAGAATGTAAAGGGAAGGGTTTGGAGGATTCAAACGCAATTGGAGACACGGATGTTTTTGTCGTGGTTCCGATAGGTGGTGCTATCGTACATCCACGTTGATGGAGACTTCAACCCACGGAGGGTAGCGGTCGCGCGAGTCCACGGAGGGCTCCACCCACGAAGGGTCCACGAAGAAGCAACCTTGTCTATTCCATCACGGCCGTCGCCCACGAAGGACTTGCCTCACTAGCGGTAGATCTTCACGAAGTAGGCGATCTCCTTGCCCTTACAAACTCCTTGGTTCAACTCCACAATCTTGTCGGAAGCTCCCAAGTGACACCTAGCCAATCTAGGAGACACCACGCTCCAAGAAGTAACAAATGGTGTGTTGATGATGAACTCCTTGCTCTTGTGCTTCAAATGATAGTCTCCCCAACACTCAACTCTCTCTCACAGGATTTGGATTTGGTGGAAAGAAGATTTGAGTGGAAAGCAACTTGGGGAAGGCTAGAGATGAAGATTCATATGGTAGGAATGGAATATCTTGAGCTCAACACAAGGGTAGGTGGTTCTCTCTCAGAAAATGTGTATTGGAAGTGAAGATCTGTTCTGATGGCTCTCTCCACGAATGAAGAGTGGGTGGAGGGGTATATATAGCCTCCACACAAAATCTAACCGTTACACACAATCTTCTAAACTCGGTGGGACCGAATCGTTAAACTCGGTCGGACCGATTCAGCAAACCTAGTGACCGTTAGGATTTTCGGTGGGACTGAGATGCAACTCGGTAGGACCGATATGATTAGGGTTAGGACATAACGTAATCTCGGTGTGACCGATTACACAAACTCGGTGGGACCGATTTTGGTCATAAGCTAACCAGAGAGTTGGTCAGGTAAACTCGGTGGGACCGAAATGTTACGAAAGGGAAACAGTGAGTTTACATTGCAATGCCATCTCGGTGAGACTGAGATCCCTATCGGTGAAACCGATTTTCTAGGGTTTGTGGCAGTGGCTAAGACATATGAAACTCGGTGGCTCCGGATAGAAAGAATCGGTGGGGCCGAGTTTGACTTTAGGTTTGGGTCATATGTGGATATGGAAAGGTAGTTGAGGATTTTGGAGCATATCACTAAGCACATGAAGCAAGAGGCTCATTAAGCAACACCTCATCCCTCCTTAATAGTATTGGCTTTTCCTATGGACTCAATGTGATCTTGGATCACTAAAAATGTAAAATGTAGAGTCTTGTTCTTGAAGCTTGAGCCAATCCTTTGTCCCTGTAATTTTGAGGGATCCACTTTCCTCATCCATGCCATGCCATCCATTGAGCTTTTCTGAAATATTCATCTTGGAATGATGTTAGCTCAATGAGCTATATGTTGTTAGGAATTACCAAAACCACCCAGGGATAGTTGCACTTTCACTAACGCAGGGGGACATGTATCTGTTTGTAAAAACTTAGAGAACATCATTTGAAACGTAAAACCAAGTGCACAAGATGGAAATCACTTACGGAAAAAAGTTTTTCTTGAGGCACAAATTCTTCTATGTAGGCCTCTAGTCTGGGACTCATTTGAAAAAATGGCCCCTGAAAGCCAGGCAGTGGGTGGAAAGGCATGCACCTAATGTCTTTCAGGATGACTTGTCCTTTCTTTCCGAATCCTTGCTTCTCCATGAGTATCTTCGTTCATAACAATCATCTCTACTCCTTCTTTCTCTAGATGGTGATTCCTCTCTTCGGCTTCTTCTTTTGGGAGAGTCTTCTCTTTTCTTGTAGGGAGCCGTACACTCATTGGAATAGTGTCCGGGTCTTCCACAATTGTAGATGTTTCGCTCTCGACTAGAAGATCTTTTGTCATTGTAGGACCTTGACTTGGAGCTTCTATCTTTGCTTCTACTCTTGTAGAACTTGTTGAAGTTCTTCACCATTAAGCTCAATTCTTCATTGAAGATTTGTTTCTCACTTGATGATGTGGGAGCTTCACATGAGGCTTTGTAAGCACCACTTGATTTGTTATGAAGTTCCTCTTTATCCTTGAGTGACATCTCATGAGCAACAATTCTTCCAATGACTTCCGTTGGCTTGATATCTTTGTAATTTGGCATCATTTGGATCAATGTGCACACGGCATCATATTTTCCATCCAAGGCTCTTAGGATCTTCTTGATGATGAATCTAACGGTCATCTCTTCACTCCCTAAGACGACAATCTCATTTGTGATAAGAGCAAGCCTAGAGTACATTTCAGCGACACCTTCACCATCCTTCATTTTGAACTTGTCAAGTTGACTTTGAATCACATCCAATTTGGATTCCTTGATGGAGTCGGTACCTTCGTGCATATCAATCAAAGTATCCCAAATTTCCTTTGCATTCTCAAGACGGCTGATTTTGTTGAATTCTTTGGGGCACAATCCGTTGAAGAGAATATCACAAGCTTGAGCGTTGTATTGCAGCATCTTTAACTCTTCCGCGGTAGCTTCACGGTTTGGTTCTTTCCCATCGAAGAAGTCACCTTGCAAACCAACACACACAATAGCCCAAACGGCGGGGTTATG